>CP139505.1:338495872-338713552 GCA_021014915.2 Artemisia tridentata subsp. tridentata | reverse complement strand
TTTTTTACGTTTTTGTCCGTTTTTTACGTTTTCGTAGGTTTTTTTATGTTTTCGTCTGATTTTTTTACGTTTTCGTCTGATTTTTTACGTTTTCGTCCGATTCTTTACGTTTTCGTCCGATTCTTTACGTTTTCGTCCGATTCATTACGTTTACGTCTGAATTTTTACGTTTTCGTCCGATTCTGTACGTTTTTGTCCGATTCTTTATGTTTTCATCCGATACTTTACGTTTTCCTCTGTTTTTTTACGTTTTGGTCTGAATTTTTACGTTTTCGTGCGTCTTTTTACGTTTTCTTCTGTTTTTTACGTTTTCTAAATTATAGTGTTTTCATCTATTTTTTTACGTTTTCATCCATTTTTTTACGTTTTCGTCTGTTTTTTTACGTTTTCGTTCACTTTTTTACGTTTTCTTCTGTTTTTTACGTTTTCGTCCGCTTTTTACGTTTTCGCCAGACGAAACCTAAAAAATGTAAAAAAAGACGAAAACGTAAAAAATCAGACAAAAACGTAAAAGAATCTTACGAAAACATTAGGAGACAGACGAAAACTTAAAAATTCAGGCGAGAACGTAAAAAAATGACTAAAACATAAAGAATCGGACGAAAACGTAAAAAAATCAGACGAAAACGTAAGGAGACGGAGGAAAACGTAAAGAATCGGACAAAAACATAAAAATTCAGAAGAAAACGTAAAAAAAAACATACGAAAACGTAAAGAATCGGACGAAAACGTAAAGAATCAGACGAAAACGTAAAGAATCTGACGAAAACGTAAAAATTCAGACGAAAACGTAAAAAAAAACCGACGAAAACGTAAAGAATCTGACGAAAACGTAAAAAATCAGACGAAAACATAAAGAATCGGACGAAAACATAAAAAATCAGACCAAAAACGTAAAAATTCAAAAGAAAACATAAAAAATGAGACGAAAACGTAAGGAGACGGACGAAAACGTAAAGAATCAGACGAAAACGTAAAAAATCAGACAAAACCGTAAAGAATCAGACGATAACGTAAAAAATCAGACGAAAACGTAAAAATTCAGAGGAAAACGTCAAAAAATGGACGAAAACGTAAAGAATCGGACGAAAACTTAAAGAATCGGACAAAAACGTAAAAATTCAAACGTAAACTTAAAAAAAACAGACGAAAACGTAAAGAATCTGACGAAAACGTAAAAAGTCGGACGAAAGCGTAAAGAATTGGACGAAAACGTAAAGAATCGGAGGAAAACGTAAAGAATCAGACAAAAACGTAAAGAATCGGACGAAAACGTAAAAAAACAGATGAAAACGTAAAGAATCGGACGAAAACGTAAAGAATCGGACGAAAACGTAAAGAATCAGACGAAAACGTAAAAAATCGGATGAAAACGTAAAGAATCGGACGAAAACGTAAAAAATCGGATGAAAACGTAAAGAATCAGACGAAAACGTAAAAAAAGGCTAGAGCGACGCCGGCGATGGTGGTGATGGCTGATGTTGGTTGTGGGAGGGTGGTGTTTGGCGTTAGGGTATGGCTGGAGTGTCTGATTATATTGTTAGGGAAATAGAATAGAAGTAGGAAATAGGAAAACGGGGAAAACAAAAAAAAATGTTTTCTTGTTTTCTTTATTAGGGTTGGAAATAGAAATTTTGTGTTTTGGAAAATATTTTGTTGGAAAACGCTAATTTGTACGTGATCTCTGTTTTCCTTGTTTTCTACAAAACATTTTGTGGAAAACAAGGGTGTTTTCCTCCAACTAAACGCACCCTAAGGATTTTTGGGGAGAGTGAAGAAGAAAACATTTTTATGTGTAGGAGTGGGCGGTTAAGAGGAAAGAAAAAAATTATAAGTTTTTATTATAGGGTTTTCTTTTATTATTACCGAGTGTATCGTGTGTACCCGTGTCCCGTTGAGCACCGCTGTAAACGTGGTACTCTGGTTTGGCGTAAATGCGAAAAATATAATTTCTGAGAACGTTTTTATAAAATTAATATAAATACACCATTATCGACTCTGGGTATCAATTATTGAATTTATGCCGTTACTAAGGTAGTGTCGGTACGTGCGTGGTGTCGTTTTTCAGGAAAAATGAGATAACCTCTCATTTTTATTATGTTAAGGTCTGTAAATAAAAGGAAGTGGAAAATTCACCTTTTTCTGATAAAGTTAATTAGTTTTGGCGAGTTGCTGTATGCTACAGTGTGCGGGTTTGCTTCCCGAAATAGTTATGCAAGCTCATGAATAGTTAGGTAATAATAAATTAACATTTATTATTAAAATATTAGTGGGAAAATTACCGTTTGTCACAAAAAAAAACTGCTAGTTCGTGAGGTACAATTGTTTTCTTTCATTTGGATATCTAGTAGATACAAGTATTTATCATTAAGTTTGATAGAATAGCATGGTACCGTACAAAGCAGCGGCGATACCAAATATGCAATTTTCACCACATCTTTACCTTTAAGCGGTATGCAATGATTGTCGTATTAGAGGGTTTACCGGTTTGATCGTTTTAAAAGAGTAATTGTGTTTAAATTTTCGTGAAATATCTTAATACAAATATACATATCCGTAACAAATGAGGTGAGTTGATCATCTCAACCCCTCTCACGATATTTGGTGAAACAAACCCTAATTCCAATTGATCGACTTCTTCCTTAATTCTAAACAAATTACTGAATTCTGATTGTTGGTTCTTGAATCTATTCGATTCACTTATTGCGGTTAGCGTTTTGTCGTTTCTTAGTTAGGTATTTGTTCGTTCAACTTGTTTGTTCGTTGTTTCTACATTGAATTTATTGTGATATACTTCTTGTTTAATACTATTGGTGCAATCATTGAGCCATCAATGTAAATTAATAAACTTACTATGGGTTTATCAAGAATAATATGGTATCGTTGTTGTGACTGCTACTGTGTCGATCGTGACTTGAGGTATTGCTTTTTAATGTGATTTCTAATTAGGGATGGTTACATGTAGTAGGATGAAGAGTGGGTTTTTGAGTCCGGGAGAGAGGGAGTAAAAAAAAGGGCTTTGAATGCTGGTAATTCAGAGTAGGAAGAATGTTGAGGGTGGGTCGAATATAATAAGCTCGGATCAGCCTTTGGAGATGTGTACTTAGAATGATATGAACTGTGAGTTTCCTCCCTTGGAAACCATGGTCAGGCGATCTGGTGCGACTCCTATTAATGTCTCGAACAACGAAAGTGATGGTAACCTGAACACACGTGGTGTGAAGTCCTCACTGACTGCAAATACTAGTGCTATAGAAAGACAAATGCTTGATGGAAAACTTGTACTTGTGGGATATGATGGCTTGCCATTAAATCCTATTCGAATGAACCATCAACTTTTCGTAATGAAGAAGATATTGGTAATAGTGAATTCGAGGTCGCATACTATGGTGTGGGAAGGGCTGAGGACAGGGGTGGGGCAGTTTCTTATGCCAAACTTTTAAAGGGCGAACCTAGTAAGAAAGCTGCTAATTTTCGTACATTAGTAGCTCCGGCTGGTAATGGGGCTGATGTTGCTATTTCATTGGCTTCGGTTCTTGAAGTGAATGACCGATTTGACAACTACGTATATGGGTTTTTTCGGCAAAATATGGGCATGTCCGATTTTTGAAAATTATGTCAAGATCACTTTGAGCAAGTATGGCCCTGTTAGAACTATGATGAACTCTAAAGGTATGTTCTTTCTTAAGTTTAATTCTCAGAACGGGGTCAATGCAATGCTTGAAAATGGTCATTGGTTTATTCATAATGTGCCATTAATTCTGAAAAACAGGTCTCAGGATGCAAATTTATTGAAGGAGGACGTATGTCATATTCCGGTGTAGGTTAAATTCCATGATGTTCCTATCATTACATTCATAGAGGATGGGTTGAGTGTTATTGCAACAAACTTGGTACCCCGTTGATGTTGGACACTTACACTTCAGCTATGTGCATAGAGTCATGGGTAGGTTGAGTTATGTGAGAGTTATGATTGACTTACGAGCTGATGTTGACTTAAAAGAAACTCTCGTGGTGGCAATTCAAAAATAAATGGTGATGGGTACATTATGAACACTATTCATATTGAGTACGAGTGAAAACCACCAAGATTTTCTAATTGCAAGGTTTTTGGCTATGGGTTAGACCAATGTCCAAAGAAAATCGTCTCGGACGTGGTGAACAATGCGACAACCTAAAGGCAAGTTGTTCAAGGAATTCATATTAGATCGAAGTCTCACATGGTACATATTGACCAATTCAACATAATAAAAATAAGCTAGAGACGACATGAAGGAAAACAAATGTAATGAATGCTACAAAACATTATAATACACATCAAATTCTTTTGAAGCTTTAAGTACTATGGTGGATGTGGATGAAGGAAGGGGTATTGACCATAATGAAACCCTTAGTATGTTAGAAGCTAGTTGTACGATCAGGATTATCCTACGACCGATAAAAGGGCCATTAGGCCGTGTGATCAGCCTTCGAACATTAAAAAGGAGGTGACTTTAGAATCAACATCTTTGCCTAGTACTTCAATGGGATATCAAGAAGCTAATTTGGATGGTGAAGTTGAGGAGGTATATGATGAACCGTCCAGATTCAGGGCTTCCTTAGCGAATCGAGCTAGTGGTGTTGCGAACGATGCAAGTCTTTTTGAGGATGAAGATTATGACATTACGATGGTTATGAGAATGTTGCTTTTTGATTAACCAAACAACAGTTGGCATTTTGTAACGCGTACGATTTCACTCTTCGAGGTCAAGTTAAACGATAGGGTCATTTTAGTGTCATTGTGGGTCAAATGTAATCTTGTTATTAACGGTTATTTTTTAGTAGTTTCATAAGTGTGGGCATCATTCTTATGATAGGTTTGGTTTTGTAGCACAAATGGTGGTTTGTTTCGGCTATGTAATGGGTTGAGATGTGCAATTCACCCACATCCTATATACGTAAACGTTTTTTTTAGAGTAATACATTGATCGAGGAAATCCTTTACCCAAAAAAAAAAACTTAGTTGAATGTTTATTTCTATTAGTGTAAGTTTATAACATTCATTTTAATACTAAAATTTAATGTGTCACTAGTTGTGACAAACAGTAATTTTCCCATTAATATTTTAATAATAAATGTTAATTTATTATTACCTAATTGATAAATTAAGCGTTCATAAGACTACATAACTATTTCGGGAAGCAAACCCGCACGCTGTAGCAAACAATAACTCACCAAAACAATTTGATTTTATCAGAAAAGATAAATTTTCCACTGTCTAACATTTACAGACCTCAACATAACAAAACGAGAGGTTATCTCGTTTTCCTGAAAAAGTAACACCACACGCGTACCGACACCATGTTAATAACAGTTAAACCTCATGAATCATTTTCGGAGTCACTAAATTTTATTTTATGCCAGTTTTATAAAAACGTCTCAGAAATTATATTTTTCACGTTTATGTCAAACCGGAGTACCACATTTACACCGGTGTTCTACGGGACACGGGGTACACACGACACACTCTTTAACAATAAAACAAATTCTATAATAAAAACATTTCAGCATTTTGATAGAAAAGTCTTCCTCCCTCTTCCCCAAAAGCAAACCATGTCATCTGTCCTTCCCCCCCCCCTCCCCCACTACTCGAATCCACCCCTTACCTCCTCGACATCAACACCGAGCCATCACCATCATCCGTATAATCCCTTTGGAGGTCAACGCACAGGCAAAGCTCAAATCCTTTTTCTCCTTTCTCTCTGCCCCAAAGGGAATCAAGAAAACCATCTTAAAAGTAGTGATAGAAAGCAAGCTTTTCTCAAGATGGGATTGCGCCAAAAATTGATCCATGGAAAGGAAGGAGTCTAAAGTACCTATTTTACTCTTTTTAAGCCTCAACCGATCCACAGGAATGCCACAATCTCAAAAACTTCATTCTAAATCAAAGAGTGATCGGTGGTGGTGCTCCTGCTGGAATCGAATCGGATTTATTGTCATTCGAGGTTGTTGGTCTTCTTTGTTGATATAAATAATGCCTAAACACGTTATTAATATTTTTCGATATCTCTACGTTTTGATAATCACAAAATGTAAAATCATTAAACGAAAAAATTATGACGTAAACAAGTATTTAGTTGTAAATATCTATTTTAACAACTCAATCACTTAAGGTATGAATAAACAAATGCTTAATGCATTATATGATCAAAGAAACATTTTCTTAAACACTAAATTTTTTATAAAATGTCACAAACATTTTATATCTTTTAGAGAAACATTTTTGGTAATAAATAAAAAGGTTTAATCCATTATAAATTTATGAATTCAAATTTTCAACCAAAAATGGCAAAAATGTTCCAGAAAAATCTTCTCCACAAAAAGACAAAGCTGGGCAACGGTACAGAGGGGCGGCCCCCTTAAATATACAAGGCGGCCCCCTTAATTTTAAGGGGACCGCCCCCCCTATTTAAGGGGACCGCCCCGCTCCTCCAGCTTTCCAGTTTTGCCTATAAATACTGGATCTCTCTTGGACTTTTTCCTTACCTTTTGCACCCTCAAACCTTCTGTTCTAAATCTCTTCTAATCCTTTCTAAATCCTTTAAAAATCCTTTGATCATACATTCTTAAGCATTGGTTTCTAAGAAAGATCAAATAAAATCACTTGCGCTAAAAGTCAAAAAGGAGATTAGTGATGATGACGATTCAAGTGACGATAGTGAAGAAGAAGAATATGCAATGGCCGTAAGAGAGTTCAATAAATTCTTTAAGAGACGAGGAAGATTCACAAGACAACCACGAGATGAAAGAAGATCGCTTCAAAGAAGTAGGAATGATAACTACGGGAAAAGAAAGTGCTTTAGATGTGGAAGTCCAAACCATCTCATTGGCGAATGTCCGAAGCCACCGGGTTATGATTTCCAAAGCGCCTTTGTTAGTGCAGCATGGAGTGATAGCGACAAAGACGAGGCGGACAAAGCAAACGACGAAAAATGTCTTGTAGCTCAAGCTACCGATGAAATATGCCTAGGAATAAATTTGGAGCCTAACGAATGGATTAAGGATAGTGGATGCTCGAAGCACATGACGGGGGATCGCAAGCTATTCTCCTCTTACAAGCCTTACAACGGAGGTAACGTTATTTTCGGTAGTGGCTTTCGTGGTAAAATCATTGGCAAATGTACGATTTCTCAAGACTCTCTAACTATTGAAAATGTTGAGCATGTAGATAATTTAACATACAACTTGCTTAGTATAGGACAAATATGTGATAATAAGTGTAGAGTCACCTTTACCGATAGAGATAGCGAAATAGTTAAGGACGAAAAGGTTATAGGTAGAGGAATTAGGAAAGGTGGCGTATATGTCATGAAACTAGGAAATAAACCAGAAGACAAAATATGTCTAGCAACCTTAGATGAAAACTCTACATTGTGGCATAGGAGATTAGGTCACGCTAATATGCAACAAATACAATCCCTAGCCTCTAAGGAATTAGTTAGAAATTTGCCAAACCTAAGATATGATCAACATTTTTGTGATGCCTGTAAAATAGGAAAACAAGCACATGCTAGTCATAAAGCTAAGAACATAGTCTCCACTACTAGATGCCTAGAATTATTACACATGGACCTTTTTGGTCCATCTGCTGTGCGGAGTTACGGAGGTAACCGTTATACCTTGGTAATTGTAGACGACTATTCACGATACACGTGGACTAGATTTTTAAGTGATAAAATCGAAGCCTTTAATAAGTTTGAAATATTTAGTAAAATGATTCAAAACAAACTATGATGTTCTATAGTATCTATTAGGACGGACCATGGTCGGGAATTTGATAACGAAGTGCAGTTCAAAAAATATTGTGACTTAAATGAAATATCTCACAATTTCTCTGCTCCTCACACTCCACAATCAAATGGGGTAGTAGAAAGAAAGAATTGTTCCTTACAAGAAATGAGTAGAACAATGCTAAATGAACAATCTATCCCACAAAAATTTTGTTGTCACGCCGTAGATACATCAACATATATAATAAATAGAGTCTCAATTAGGCGAATATTAGGAAAAACCCCATATGAGTTGTTAAGAGGTAGAAAACCTAATCTAAATTACTTTAGGGTATTCGGGAGCAAATGTTTTGTTCTCAATACAAAAGAATACCTTACTAAGTTTGATCCTAAGTCGTACGAAGGAATCTTTCTAGTGTATTCGCAAAACAGTAAAGCTTATATAATACTTAATAAACACACTATAAAAGTAGAAGAGTCCTTGAATTTAACATTTGATGAAACTCCACCACCACCTAAAACATTGCTTCTAGAAGATGATGACCTAGTTGAAGAAGAAGCCATTGAGGTTAGTAAAACTAAACCCTTAGGTGATGATAATAAAAATATAACACTAGGAGAAAACGAAATAGCAAATATTAAGGAATCTAAATCACACCCAATAGATAATATAATAGGAAGCCTAAATCAAAGAACCCTTAGATCACAAGCTCAAGATAAAAATAATTTCTTTTGTTTTCTCTCAACAATAGAACCTAAAAATATAAATGAAGCCTTAAAAGATGAAAGTTGGGTTATGGCCATGCAAGAAGAACTAAATCAATTTAAGACAAATGACGTTTGGGAACTAGTTTCAAATCCCATTGATGAAGCGAAAAGTGTACCGCTTTTAGGGGGTAATTTAAGCCCTAAATCGTATTTATTTGATCAAATATTGCCCTAAATCGTTCCTTTTGTCATTTTAGGTACTTTTGAGAAGAAATCTGGAAAAGGAAGCATTTTGGACGTTTTTGGAGCATAAAGGTGAAGAAAACGGCAAAGTTTCAAAATTATGCTGGAAAGTACCTTTGACGGCGTCAGGGATTGCCCTTGACGGCGTCACGGCTTGGCAAAAAGAGGTGGATATGAAAATTACTCATGATAAGCCAGAGAATTTTGCATGAAAAATCTGACGGCGTCACCCTTTGAAGTGATCAAGGCCATCACGGTTTAACTTAAAGAGGGACGGCGTCAAGCTCAATTCTGACGGCGTCACCCCTTGATAGGCCATAGAGGATTTTGGAGCACTAAAGAGGGACGGCGTCAGGAAGGCCATCCGGGAATCCTAAAAGCGGCGAGGTGACGGCGTCAGGATCTATAACGTGACGCCGTCAGCCCTTAAATTCTATATATAGTTTTGCAATTTTTTGTCATTAGTGTGGAACTTATTGTGTGTAATTTTGGAGGAGAAACCCTAAGACGAATTTCTGCCATTTTTAAGGGTTTTCATACCCTTGGATCTCCCATGTTTAATTGAAGATAAGTAATCGTTTAATCATTCAATATGTCTATGTGTTGTTTGATTACATCTTGTTCTTGTCTTTTAATTAACATGCTAGGCTAGATTTATCTTGTGTTTGCTTAGATCTAATGAAACCTAGCTATTGATTATTGGTTATTAGTGTGTTATTAATTGTATTGGATGATTGTTCATCGATGTTAGGCTTAAGAAAACTGGCTAACTTCCTATTCGGTAACTTGCTTGAACGTCTTAAGAAACATGAACCAATGCGTACTAAGGTTTTTATGGTTGTATTTAATGCATGAGCGAATTCTAGTGATCCCATGTTAGGAGCTTCTTAGCCGGCTCGACATAGGAGTGAAGTAGGAGCTTGTAGAGTTGGGGAAGTACGTACGCCACCCCACGATTGGTATTAAGGAATACACCCGTTATCCACGCAATTAATACACACTAATCAACCGGTAAAAGATAGTTAGGGAGTAAGGAAATCTAAGTAAACACATTTCTCTCCACATAAGTTTCACGACCTTTTCATTTTCTGTTATTTTATTTTATTTGCATTCGTAGTAATTTGGGTTAGTTGACTAGCAACTAATTCCGCCCACTCCTTCAAACCCGAGATTTTACTTGCTTTCATAAAATTATAAAAACACAAAAAGAATCTTCCCTCACCCTTAGACCTATTAGAGTAGTTTTTCAATCCTAACGACACTATTCCCTGTGGAGAACGATCAATCCCCCGTACTTACCACTACACTATACTACATCGGTCAGGTACACTGCCTGGTGGGGTTGTAAGCCTCTTGAGATCCCTCGAGAGGTAAAACCTGTTGTAAGGTTGCAAAACCACGCATCAAGTTTTTGGCGCCGCTGCCGGGGAATAGTTATTGTTTAGGTTGAATTTTTATTTTATAGGTCTACTCACTAGATTCCTTTCTAGTGAGATTTTTATTTTATTTTTCTAGGTTTTCTTTAGTCTATCTTTTTTCTTCGTTTCTTTGTTCGTAACCATTACCATTCGACATCATGGAAGATGGTAATATCCTCGATCCCAACAACCCACCACAACAACCACCACAACCTCCTAGAGCCCGTACCTTAGGAGACTACTCCGTCCTAGCCACCATGGCTATCGAAACACCATTGAGCTCACTCAAGGAGCCAATGTCACTCCCTTGCGATCTGACACCATCCGGTTGGTGCAAAGCGGATGCGCATTCCATGGACTTCGTTCTGAAGATCCTAATCAACATCTCAAGGACTTTCTCAAAATTGTTGATTCCATAGACCTTGATGTTGCCACTCGAGAGACGACCCGACTGCGTCTCTTTCAATTCTCTCTGCGGGACCAAGCTAGTCAATGGCTAGAGCGTCTACCCGCAGGATCCATCACCTCTTGGGATGATCTCACCACTCATTTCCTTGCTCAGTTTTTTCCACCGGGAAGAACTACCAAGCTAAGGAATGATATCTTGATGTTCCAACAACGTCAAGGCGAAACCCTCTACGAGGCATGGACTCGATTCAAGGACTTACTCCAAAAAGTCCCTCACCATGGCATGGATCCTTGGCTACAAATCCAACGATTTTATGATGGCGTAAACCATCAAACTCGAAGAACCATAGATTACGCTGCCAAGGGAAGGCTGAGCAGGCTCAGTGTCGATAAGTGCTGGGAAGTCATTGAGGACTTAGCACAGTACGAAGAAGAAGAATGGAAAGACTCAACGTTCTCGGAAGAAGGGATTTTAAATTGCATGAGTGCAACCCAAGAACAGCTGTTCGAAAACATAAAAAGGCAGGTTGAGAGATTAATGAAAGCCGAGACACCTACGGCTGATGAAAATCCCGATGAGTGTTTGAACACAATTGGTAAACATACGTTTCATCAATTCTCACGACAAGATGAATTTGAAGGGATAATGCTAACTTTCGTGAACAACCAAGAGAGACGGATCCAGGAGTTAGAGACTCAATTGAAAAACACCCGAGATATGTTCATGGAACTAGCAGAAAAGTTTATCGCGAGACTAAAGGAGAAAATTAGGGAAGAAGCTTCACACAAAAAGATCGAGAAGATCTTTGAACTCCCGGTCCCTAATGAACCATACAACGAATGGGATGATGAAACCCCTCTCCCCGTGCCTACACCTTTAAAATCCTCTTATCCATTGGGATCCCCTCATGAGAAAAAGAATTCTCAAGATCATAGCATTTTCGTGGGAAGCATGGTTGTCACGCTCCCTAACTTTCATGAAGCTAGGAAACGATCTTTTGGCTTTAAGCCAGGTGTGAGAAGAACTCAATTAAAGCACACCCTCATTTCGAAAACCCCCTGGAAAAGTTCCTCTCACTCCCTGAATACCTGCCGTGATGGAAATTGGAACCTGAATGAGACGTCAACCGGCCCTTTCCAACATTTTACTACATCCCGTGACAGTAACAAAACATTTGACCCAGGAGGAACTTGTTAACGAGACTAGCTATCAGGGTTATTGACCCTGACTAGCTGCTCCCTTAAAGTACAAGGGGCTCATTTGTAAACTGGCACAAAGTGGTAAATTACGCTGGTCTGACGGCGTCAGACTATGAACGTGACGCCGTCACCCCGTCTGCACAGCAATAATAACTTTACTTCCATCACTTTCATCACAAACCCCACAAACCATATCCACTCCAACCCCACCCACGAATTTTCAAGGTCAAATTCACCGACTTTCGTTACCAATCTCCACGTGGTAAGTAATTCTTATTCATTCTTTTCGCTTTAATTACTCATAGGATTCTTAAATTTCGAAAACCCCCAACTCATGAAACCCTAGGATTGATTCATGCCTAGAACTCATAATGCCTTTAATTAGTGTTATTTAGCAATGATTAAAGCATTTGATGATTGGCAATCAAATGGGTTTATTCACTAATTGGGTGGCCACGAATTTGAACCATAACCTATGATCCAATCACCCATTTTGCTGCAAAAAGGGGCGTTTGGTTTATAAGCTTGAAGTTTGGATATTGATTTTTCCCTCGTAATTTTGGATTTGAATTCGGTCGAACCTGACGGCGTCACCTAGCAAAGGGTGACGGCGTCAGACTTGTCTGATGCTCAACCAATTCTTTGATTCACAAATTAACCCTTTTTGTTCCTCCTTGCTTTGTTCCAGATAATGAGTAAGCGTCAAAGACCTAGCAGAGGGAGTTCTTCTAGATCTCAGCAAGAGAACTTTGGCGACACGGTCCTCAGTTGGGGTGTCTTCGATGACGATGCTGCCACAGCTAAATACACCCAATTGCTACAACATAAAGTTGAAAATGGGGCCGTGGTTGATTGGAGCTTTTTGAGGAGGGAAGGTCTTGAGCAAACCTTTCTCCAAAGCTTTCAGACGGATGAATTTACCGGCCCTCAGTGGGAAAACCTGTTTAGAATTCAAGAGCCGGTCTATGACGAATTGGTACGTGAATTCTTTGCCACTTTTCACTTTGACATGGCCGAGGCAAGGACCGATGTGGGTAGGACCACAATCTATTTTAGGCTGGGGGGTGAGCTTAGGACATGCTCGGTTACTGAGTTTGGATGGAGACTGGGGTTGTATAGTCAGCATGAAACCACTCAAGTAGGGTTCATGACTAGGTTGTTGCATGGGGAGTCGATGAGGAATGATTTTAGATGTTCCATGTTTTGGCCGACTATTGGGGATGGGATGTACACCTCGACTACTGTGGCATCTCAAATCAGGAAGCCTAGAGTTAGGTTGACCCATAGATGTCTCACCTACAGCTTGACAGGGCGCCACAGCTCTCACCACCGTGTCACTGCTTCAGACCTCTTCTATTTGTACACCATTTACTCTGATGAGGTTTACTGCAACATCCCATTTTGGGTTGCTAGTTTTCTGCATGGTGGAGTTGGGGAAAGGAAAGGAGACAGGATTTATGGTGGGATGTTTATCACCCGGCTGGCCTGATCTTATGGAGTCCTCAGGCCCGAGGTCATGAGGTATTTGAGTGATGGTGATGCATGCAGGACAGTGAAGGTGAGGTCCCTGAAGCAGATGGAGGTGGTTATGGAGATGCATGATGGGACTTTTATGTGGTATCATCCAGACGGAGCTGAGGATGATGATGGTGGGGATGATGAGGAGGAGGAGCATCAGCAGCAGCAGCATGGGAGTTATGAGGCTGGTACGGCAGATTACTACTGGCACATGAGCAGGGGGGATTGGCAGGCTCACCAGGGGGCATGGATGGGCCAGGTTGATACTTGGAGAACCCGGGTGGACGAGAGGTTCGACTGGATGTATGATCACACTGTTCGTCAGATGCAGCATTTATCTACACGTGATCAGTTGGACCCACACCTGTAGATTGACCCTTTCCCGGGACGTGAGCAGGACTACCCACCATATGGGTACCACGGGCATCTCCCTCCTGATTACGACTATCGCCAAGGTCCCCCACCTCAGTGATGATTTGATTTGATGTTATGATATTTGAACAATTTAATCTATGGTTGTATGCTTTGGAACAATTTGGTCTGTAATAGTTTAGGATTAGGCATCTTATGGCCTTTAAACATTTGTGACATTGGTTTTCTTTATTGCATGCAAACTTTATTTGTTTCTTGGTGCTTATTTATCTGTTGGTTGGATTTTATTTGTTTCCGTATGTGTGTTTAATTTTTATTATTATTGATTCATGTTCAAAAGTAAATTGTGAAAATGCTTTATCTTGTTTTTAACTTCGTCTTAACTACATATAAAGGTATTTTGCAAAAGTTAAGTGTAAGGGAAATCTAAATCGGTTTATTAGAACACAAATGAACATGAATCGTAATAATAATAAATTAACATACATATTAGTATTTGTTTGAGTCAAATGCTTGTATCGAGTCATAATGATGTTTTGCAGGAATTCCAGGAAGTAAGGTATAGGTTTTTCCAAAATTTTTCCGGAAACTTAACATGAGAATTCTGTCAGATCATTTCTGACGGCGTCAGGTTTTAATTTTCTGAAAATTTTGAAAGTTTTGTTTTCATAAAAAAAGTTTTTATTAAATCTCTAACTTATAATCTCCAGGAATCTGCAAAATTATCATTCCACAAGCATTATATCCTTATATATAGAATTTATCCCGCCGATGTTATGCAGGTTTTCGTGTTTGTTTTCTCAGGTTTAACAGGTTATTTTGGACAAGGAGATGTATGTGGAATCAAGTTTATGGCGATGCATTAGTCGTAAAGCTTCTACATTCTCTTGGAAGAAGATCTAACCGTGTTACCACATTATCCACCGAGCGAATCAGGGGAGTATTTGATTTCATTCTTTTACTTTATGCTTTTACATCTTGTTATTTGAACATTGGGGACAATGTTCATCTTAAGTGTAAGGGGGGGTAAAAGTACGATACTTTAGAGAATGCAATTACGCTTGATTTTTGTTTATTTAATAGTAGATGTGTAATAAAACTGAGATAAACACCTGTTAGGGTAATTTTAGTGCCAAATTAAAATTTTTTTTACAACATATAGGAGTGAAACTTTGATCTTAATGAGCATCTCACGGATAGGAGTTATATGACTAGCACAAAACCGTACCACTAAAAAAATTTTCCACCCCAAATATGTGAGGTTCGCCCCTAGAATTGGTAGGAAAAGCATTTATGCTATGATGTGTGTACCGGTAGCACTTAGATTCTAGAACTTGCGTTAGGACCATTCCGAGGCCACAAGTGAGACTACATTCGTGTAGTTAGATTTACTACATGATAAGAGGCATTAGGATTAACCCATTGTTTTACACCTGTGTTTTTGTTATAATTACATTGGCTACATTGGTCAAGTAATTCTCCCACACCCTTTGCGTTGTACTCATTTTTAGTACACGATACCCCTAGTACACCCCTCAGAGCCTATCTTTTCGTTTTGACCTTTAAGCATTTTACTTAAAGGAAGAATTGGTTTACACCCACTTAAATGTACACCCAAATCGCCTTAGCCTACCTTGTGTGCACTCATCTTTAGTGCATTATTGTGAAAACATTTGTTTAAACCCTTAGTTAATTATCTAATTAATTACATGGTTGCTAAGTCGAGTCATATCCTTGTACATATTATTTTGGGACGATTGGGACTTATGGGTAAAGTACTAGTGTAATGGAGTAATGGGGAAGAACATCATTTATTACCCCCATATGTGCTAAATATTTTAAAAGTACTCCAAGTTTTTCGATTATCTTAATTCGAGTCAGTAGAATAGTATTTGTAAAGTTATGTAAAAGTTCAAGTGTAAGGGGAATGCAACGCCCCTATGATGTATTATTTTGGATGGTAGGGCAAAAGTGTATGCAAAAAAAAAAAAAAAATACAAAAAAAAATGAGAAAAAGAAAAATAGAAAAAACATACGGACTACCATCCCGTTTTATTTTATGTTTATTTTATGTTTTTGTTATTTTGTTTTTATCTTAAGATTGAGTCAAGTCTTGACTTAGCAACATTGTATAGTACATTTAATTAATCAAGATCTTTAACTCGCCACCAGTAAAATATCCCTTATCCAACAAAACCGTGTTTATCATATCCCTACACCTCACGTTATAACCCATTTAAAAGTCCTCTTTGATAGTTTATCTTAGGTGCTTACGCCTAGTGGAGGAGGTTTTCGATCCTTTCCCAAGCCTATGGTAATCTATTTGCTATGACAGGTAGTGAGAGATATTATCCGTTTTCATTTATGAGATTTATTTTGATGACACTTGAGAGATGTGAGTATCTAAACACTACTTGTGAGGTGCTAGTTTGTAATCTCCGTGCTTATTATGATTAAAGTGGAATGACTGTTTGTTGTAATTACTTTTATATTAGCATTAAATGACCCCTAACTTGTATTTTGATTAGAATAAAAGCACATTTGCTTGAGGACAAGCAAATCTCAAGTGTAAGGGTATTTGATGAAGCGAAAAGTGTACCGCTTTTAGGGGGTCATTTAAGCCCTAAATCGTATTTATTTGATCAAATATTGCCCTAAATCGTTCCTTTTGTCATTTTAGGTACTTTGGAGAAGAAATCTGGAAAAGGAAGCATTTTGGACGTTTTTGGAGCATAAAAGTGAAGAAAACGACAAAGTCTCAAAATTATGCTGGAAAGTACCTTTGACGGCGTCAGGGATTGGTCCAGACGGCGTCATGGCTTGGCAAAAGAGGTGGATATGAAAATTACTCATGATAAGCCAGAGAATTTTGCATGAAAAATCTGACGGCGTCACCCTTTGAAGTGATCAAGGCCATCACGGTTTAACTTAAAGAGGGACGGCGTCACCCCTTGATAGGCCAGAGCGGATTTTGGAGCACTAAAGAGGGACGGCGTCAGGAAGGCCATCCGGGAACCCTAAAAGCGGCGAGGTGACGGCGTCAGGATCTATAACGTGACGCCGTCAGCCCTTAAACTCTATATATAGTTTTGCAATTTTTTGTCATTAGTGTGGAACTTATTGTGTGTAATTTTGGAGGAGAAACCCTAAGACGAATTTCTGCCATTTTTAAGGGTTTTCATACCCTTGGATCTCCCATGTTTAATTAAAGATAAGTAATCGTTTAATCATTCAATATGTCTATGCGTTGTTTGATTACATCTTGTTCTTGTCTTTTAATTAACATGCTAGGCTAGATTTATCTTGTGTTTGCTTAGATCTAATGAAACCTAGCTATTGATTATTGGTTATTAGTGTGTTATTAATTGTATTGGATGATTGTTCATCGATGTTAGGCTTAAGAAAACTGGCTAACTTCCTATTCGGTAACTTGCTTGAACGTCTTAAGAAACATGAACCAATGCGTACTAAGGTTTTTATGGTTGTATTTAATGCATGAGCGAATTCTAGTGATCCCATGTTAGGAGCTTCTTAGCCGGCTCGACATAGGAGTGAAGTAGGAGCTTGTAGAGTTGGGGAAGTACGTACGCCACCCCACGATTGGTATTAAGGAATACACCCATCATCCACGCAATTAATACACACTAATCAACCGGTAAAAGATAGTTAGGGAGTAAGGAAATATAAGTAAACACATTTCTCTCCACATAAGTTTCACGACCTTTTCATTTTCTGTTATTTTATTTTATTTGCATTCGTAGTAATTTGGGTTAGTTGACTAGCAACTAATTCCGCCCACTCCTTCAAACCCGAGATTTTACTTGCTTTCATAAAATTATAAAAACACAAAAAGAATCTTCCCTCACTCTTAGACCTATTAGAGTAGTTTTTCAATCCTAACGACACTATTCCCTGTGGAGAACGATCAATCCCCCGTACTTACCACTACACTATACTACATCGGTCAGGTACACTGCCTGGTGGGGTTGTAAGCCTCTTGAGATCCCTCGAGAGGTAAAACCTGTTGTAAGGTTGCAAAACCACGCATCACCCATGAATATGACCATCATAGGAACTAAATGGGTATATAGAAATAAGTTGGATGAAAATGGAATTGTTACTAGGAACAAAGCTAGGTTAGTTGCCCAAGGTTATAATCAACAAGAAGGAATTGATTATGACGAAACTTATGCCCCCGTAGCTAGATTAGAATCTATAAGAATACTCCTTGCCTATGCATGCGCCCTAGACTTTAAGTTATTTCAAATGGACGTGAAAAGTGCATTCCTTAACGGTTTTATCAATGAGGAGGTATACGTGGCACAACCTCCAGGATGCATTGACTTTGAAAAATTTATGTCGACGACATTATATTTGGATCGACTTGTCAGGATATGTGTGATGAATTCGCCAAAATCATGCATGATGAGTTTGAGATGAGTATGATGGGTGAACTAAATTTCTTCCTAGGATTACAAATAAAACAATTAGAAGATGGAATATTTTTTAATCAATCTAAGTACATTAAGGAAATGCTTAAGAAATTTGGACTAGAAGACTCTAAGCCTATGAAAACACCGATGTCTACAGAAGTAAAACTCACAAGAGATGAAGAAGGTGAGTCCGTAGAAAACACTAAGTATAGAGGGATGATAGGTAGTTTACTATACTTAACGGCTAGTAGACCGGATATCATGTTTAGTGTCTGCCTTTGTGCTCGCTTTCAAGAGGATCCCAAAACCTCTCACCTAGAAGCGGTTAAGCGTATCTTCCGATACATTAAAGGCACTCTACACTTAGGATTATGGTATCCTAAGGGATCCGGCATAGAAACCATCGTCTATGCGGATTCAGATCATGCGGGAGACTACGTGGATAGAAAAAGCACTAGCGGTATTTGCACGTTTATGGGATGTTGTCTAACATCTTGGTTTTCGAAGAAGCAAACCGCTCTTGCTATTTCTACTACAGAAGCCGAATACGTAAGCACTAGAAAGGCATGTCAACAAGCATTATGGATGAAACAAGCTCTCGTAGATTATGGCATAAGGTTAGATAATGTCCCAATTATGTGTGATAACAAAGGTGCTATAGATTTAAGTAAAAATCCCGTTCAACACTCTAGGACTAAACATATAGAAATACGCCACCACTTCCTTCGCGACAACGTTCAAAAAGGAAACATATCTATAGAAAAGGTTGCATCGGAAGATAACATAGCGGACATATTCACTAAACCCCTCAAGCGCGAACTCTTTAACCACTTACGTTTAGGCCTAGGAATGATGGAACAAATTGACTGAATTTTCTGCACTTTTGGTAAAATTTTAATCGTCAGATGGGCGGCCCCCTTAATTTTAAGGGGACCGCCCACCTATTTAAGGGGACCGGCCATCTGTCAGAAATTTTTTTTCCTTCCTTTCTCCCTTCTTCTCATCTGTGTCTAGGAATCTATTTTGCACAAAATTAAAGATTGGGAAACACTTCTATTTTTGCATAAACATATTTATATACAAAACCCAATCCATTTTATTTAAATCATTCTCACATCTAGGAAAATACATGAAAATCATTTCTCTTGCATTGTGGAATAATGCTAAAAATATTTTTCTCATGCATAAAATCTCACATGAATTGTCAAAATATATAACCTAATATATATCTTTGATATTCATAAATTGAGCAAAATCAAATAAAGGAGAATTTGGATTGTTTCTTAGGAAATTCTTGCATTTAGGAGTCGAAACAATCACATCTCCACATTTGTTGCATATAGGCACACACTATAACATAATTGCTAATCACATCTCCACATTTGTTCCATCACCAATTCCTTGTTAGTTTCTAGTGCCCTTAGTCTATTATCCTTGCCTTATATGATTACTTGTTTTAATGTTGATTGATTACTAGATAGAAGTTCTTGCTTGCTTATTTGTTTAGTTAATATGTATTGCATGCATAATTATTAGTATATTATATGCTTTATTGCCTCAAAGAGTTGGACTTGCCTAAAACCAAAAATTCCAAACATAGCCCTTCTTCCCTATTCCTGCAGAAAAACTCATTTCTGGAACTCTGAATAGCTGCAGATGGGCGGCCCCCTTAACTTATAAAGGCGCCCCCTTAATTATTAAGGGGACCGACCATAATTAAGGGGACCGGCCATCTCCAGTTTGAGTTCTCAGAATCTTTTTCTGCTTTTTAGCCTATTTCATCCTACATTTCCTTAAATTCACAAACATATTCTGTCCCAATCACCCCAACACTTTTATCCATCCTCAATAACCTCAATCCTCCACTATAAATAACCCCATTCATCACCATTTCCACTCATCTCATCATGTCTTCTCCCACCAAACCAAAACCAATGACCTCAAGGTTAGCAAGGATG
Organism: Artemisia tridentata subsp. tridentata; assembly: GCA_021014915.2. NCBI lineage: Eukaryota > Viridiplantae > Streptophyta > Magnoliopsida > Asterales > Asteraceae > Artemisia > Artemisia tridentata. The sequence goes on along the minus strand of CP139505.1, from coordinate 338,693,525 downwards.
ACTGAAAAACGTATGTGGAAGAGAAAATCTAACCCTCACAACAAGTCCATCACAACAAATGGTGTGACTAGACAATCAACCCCTCCATCCTCATTTGTTCCCAACTATTCTCCAAGATCTCAAGCCCATTTCATTAAACCCTATCATGTTGGCCAAACATCCACATTCATCCCAAACTACACTTCTAAACCTCAAACCCCCTCAATGAAACCTTCCAAAATCCTCATCACTTTGGTCAAACATCAAACTTAAACTCAAACCACACACCCCAATTTCATCCATTCCCACCAAATGATCAAAACCATATTGCCATGGAGAAGCAAAAGCTCCATGAAGAGATTAACCAAATCCACGACCTTAGCGATCTCCTTGCTATGCACCTTGCACAACGCAACAAAGGACAACCTCCATCCTCACCCTACACAAATTGCTTACCCCACTCTCTCAACTTGGATCAAGTTGCAAACCACACCCACTATTGCCCTTGTTGCATCTTCCTTCAAAAACAAATTCTCCACTTGAGTGAAGATATTTCTTGGATCGAATATCTTCTTACTCGTCCTCATCCCATTCCTCCTCTAACCCGATATAACATCATTAAATCCACTCCACCCGCTCCATTTCCCTCACCATCATACAACTAAGTCCCATTCACATGCCTTCCGCCCCAAAATAAAATCCCTCACCCTTTTGTGTCGCAAGCAAGTCCAATCGCTCTTTTTGGCAATATTAGGATCATTAGTATCTTTTACTCATGTTGTAATCCTTATTTTATGTGATGTAATGATGATTCATGTTTTACACATGATCATCTTGAATGAATAAATATGATTAGTTGTTTGTTCTAAATATTTTTGCTATGCATATATATGTCTTGTGTTCTTAACTTGTTTTTGCAGCCAAGATTTCCATAGCTCGTCTCCTTGGTGCCCTCGAACAAGGGGGAGTTCTCGTCCCGACAAATTTTATTTATAAAACTTGTCGGCATAACCTTTTTGATTCTACAAAAAGGGGGAGAAGTAGATATAAACTCACTAAATACTTGTCTAAAAATTAATTTTTCAATTTAATGAGTTTAGATTTTGTAATCATCAAAAAGGGGGAGATTGTTGATATAAATAATGCCTAAACACGTTATTAATATTTTTCGATATCTCTACGTTTTGATAATCACAAAATGTAAAATCATTAAACGAAAAATTATGACGTAAACAAGTATTTAGTTGTAAATATCTATTTTAACAACTCAATCACTTAAGGTATGAATAAACAAATGCTTAATGCATTATATGATCAAAGGAACATTTTCTTAAACACTAAATTTTTTATAAAATGTCACAAACATTTTATATCTTTTAGAAAAACATTTTTGGTAATAAATAAAAAGGTTTAATCCATTATAAATTTATGAATTCAAATTTTCAACCAAAAATGGCAAAAATGTTCCAGAAAAACCTTCCCCACAAAAAGACAAAACTGGGCAACAGTACAGAGGGGCGGCCCCCTTAAATATACAAGGCGGCCCCCTTAATTTTAAGGGGACCGCCCCGCTCCTCCAGCTGTCCAGTTTTGCCTATAAATACTAGACTCTCTCTGGACTTTTTCCTTACCTTTTGCACCCTCAAACCTTCTGTTCTAAATCTCTTCTAATCCTTTCTAAATCCTTTAAAAATCCTTTGATCATACATTCTTAAGCATTGGTTTCTAAGTGATCCAAGCTTCTACCATTCAAGTGCAAAAGAAGAATACTCCTTCAACAACTAGAGAAGAAGTATTGCAACTTAGTATCATCTTGTTACCTAAGTTGTTTGTGTAATCATTCATTCATTTGTGTATAAGTTGTGTATAGTTGTTAGATAGGAGTGTGAATAATTGTTTGGGATAGATTAGTGTGTAAGTAGTGAAGTTGTGAAGAAGTTAAGGTGTGTAAGTAGTAAAGGTGTGAAGAAGTAGAAGAGTACATAAGTAGAGCTAGGTTGTGAAGAAGGTGTGAAGTCTTAGTAAAGAAGTTGTGAAGAAGTCGTAAAGAAGAAGTTGTGAATAAGTTGTGATATAAGTTGTGAGATTGGTTCTAGCTACGATTAGAACCCGACATCTAGCTTTGTGTCGTTAAGCCGGTGTAAGCGAAAGTTGTGTAAGGTTTTCTCCGCCATAAGGGAGCTTGTTGACATAGTGAAGAAAACTCTCGAGTTAGGTGCTCGGGGAGTGGAGTAGGGCAAGAAAGGTGTCTGTGGAAAACTAGAAGGGGGGGGGGTTGAATAGTTTTACGTCTTTTTAATTTTATTATGAAAACCTTTGTTTACTTTTAAAACACTTAGATTCAAGTTTGTATGAAAAATAAAACTTGAACCTTGTTATTAGTTATATATGTATTCTTTTAAATTGATTATAAAAATTTTTGGTTTCTTGAATGGAGTTTCAAATTGATCTTTATGTGAAGTCGACCTCTAAGTAATACTAACAATTATATAAGCCTATGTGTATGAAAGTAATGACGATGTAAGTAAAGAAATAAATAAGGGATGGAAAGATCTAACCGAGACACGAGAGATTTATAGTGGTTCGGCTACAAGGACACCTTCCTTGCCCTACTCCACTCCCCGAGCACCTAGCTCGAGAGTTTTCTTCACAACTTCAATAAGCTCCCTTATGGCGGAGAAAACCTTACACGACTTTGGCTTACACGGGTTTAACGACACAAAGCTAAATGTCGAGTTCTAATCGTAGCTAGAACCAATCTCACAACTTCACAACACAACTTCTTCACGACTTATTCACAACGGCTTCACGACTTGAACTCTAGGACTTCACGACTTCAACACGACCGCTTCACAACTTCTATGCTACGGCTTCACGACTTCAACACAAGGACTTCACGACTAGGACTTCACAACTTCAACACGACCGCTTCACAGCTTCTATGCTACGGCTTCACGACTTCAACACTAGGACTTCACGACCTCTACCTTACGGCTTCGCGACTTCTATGCTACGGCTTCACAACTTCTTCACACCGCAACTACTTCACAACTTCACTATGCTTCTACACTACTTCTTTACACCACAACCTCTTATACAACTTCTTTGCTACTTACACACTACACTAACCTAATCACTTATGTTTACACCTTATATACACACTTTACACAAATGAATGAATGATTTACAAAGTATACAAAACAAACAACTTGAGTAACAAGATGCTACTAAGTTGTAATACTTCTAGTCTTGATTGATAGAAGTATTCTTCTTTTGCACTTGGATGGTGGAAGCTTGGATCACTTGGAAACCAATGCTTAAGATTACATGATCAAAGGTTTTTTCAAGATATGAAATGAGATCTACAACAGAAAGTTTTAGTGCAAAAGGGTGAGAAAAAATCCAGGGGAAGGCTGGTATTTATAGGCAGAAAACTGGACAGCTGGAAGGCTACTGGAGCGTGGCCGGCCCCCTTAAATAGGGGGGCGGTCCCCTTAATTTTAAGGGGGCCGCCCAAGCCAACCGTTGCCCAGTTTTGTCTTTTTGTGGGGAAGGTTTTTCTGGAACATTTTTACTGATTTTGGTTAAAAATTTGAATTCATAAATTTATAATGAATTAAACCTTTTTATTTATTACCAAAAATGTTTTTCTAAAAGATATAAAATGTTTTTGACATTTTATAAAAAATCTAGTGATTAAGAAAATGTTCCTTTGATCATATAATGCATTAAGCACTTGTTTATTCATACCTTAAGTGATTAAGTTGTAGAAATGAATATTTACAACTAAATACTTGTTTATTTGATAAGTTTATGTTTAATGAGTTTACATTTTGTGATTATCAAAACATAGAGATATGAATAAGTATGAATAATGTTTTTAGGCACTACTTATGTCAACAGTGTCTGTAGGGTATTCACAATGCAAGAAACACTTGATTGAGGCTTTAGTTTAGATCGAATGACAAAGAACTAGATAGAGAAAGTGGGAACTTCTAGAGAGAGAAAGAACTATGTGTGTATTAGATTAGAATGAAGTGAAGTTCCAACCCTTCCCTTGTGTGGGAAGGGGTATTTATACTTACAACATATTATGCCCCTAGCGGGCTGTAGAGTGAGCTGACAGAAGGTAAAGACCCGACCCACTCCACAATACTAATAATAATAACTAAGCTACTAATAATATTACTGATAATCCTACGAGCTATGATGTGCTAATAAGTACTCGGGGTGACCGAGTCTTCAGCTGAATATTCATATTCCTAACAGTGTCCTTGTAGCCGAACCACTATAAATCTCTTGTCTCGCGGTTCGATCTTTCCATCTCTATCTTTCATTTCATTTCATTACCTTACTTGCATCGCTTATTTATATTTATATTTGTTCATATTGTTCAAGAGTTGAGTTCACATAAATTCGAATCTAAGTTTTAAAAGTAAACAAAGTTTTCATAATAAAAATTAAAAAGACGTAAAACTATTCAACCCCCCCTTCTAGTTTTCCACATTCTTTTCTATCGACTCAACTTCTATTGTAAGGGTTTTTCTTTGATTTCATTTCCATTAAAATGTTTACGGTTGTAACTTAGTAGATTTTATAAGTGTTCCAAATGTGAACTGGGTTTTTGATTTATGAGAATTTAATTGTTAATAAATTTTGTGATTAATGAAATCGTTTGATTTTAAGATTATAAACAGTCGATTGATGAGGCTATTGTTACAATGTTTTTCGTGTTAATGTCATGGTGTGGTAAAACTTAAACTTAAAAACTTGAAACAAAACTATATTGGCTCGAATGTTGGAAGTGTATTCGGTTGTTATGTGTTTTTGGTCGAATAGTCTGAGTGGTTACACAAAGAGTAATGAATTCGGTCTAGATACTAAATACTGGGTATGTCGAATTTTGCTAACTGTCGACTGTGTTCATGCTCGAATGTATTAGTAATTAGACGCGGGTTATGGTTGTGTTTGTGTTTATGCTCAGAAATTGGTCGTGCTTATGTTATGCTTGGAACGTGTTGTGTTTGTACTGGTGTTCAAATTTTGCTTGTGTTTGTGTTGATAGATGCGTTTGTGCTCGGTTAGGATTGTGTTGTGTTCGAATGGGTACACGCTTGGAGTCGTGTTGGTTTAATTCGTTTCAAATGTAATTTTAAGTAGTCAATGATCTTGGTCTTATGTAGTAAAACTAGGTTGATTTGAGAAAATTATATTCGAGTATCTTGGTTTGTACGTGAGCTGAGAGGCCACACGAGCTCACCACGAAAAGTGGCTCGTTTCTCTTCTTTTGGTTCGATCACCACCTCGAAGGGTGCCGTGGTTTATTAGGAAAACCACTCCAACAGTCGTGTTTCGGTCTCGGTATATAACACCCATGAAAGGTGCTCGTTTTACTCGGTCAAAAGGGTCCCAAAAACCCTCGAAATGAGAATACGGTCTGTCGAAAATAAGTGTCGAGCTTTCCCCCATATACTGCTTCATTCGAACAAGTTAAAACGCAATAGGGAAGAACATTGTGCTTGTATATTTTTTCCAAATGTGCACTGGATCTTTTTCTTTCTTGTCATTGTCACTGGTTTTAGTTTGTAAAAGGGCTGAAGCCCACCAGTGGTTGCTTTGTTATTATCTTTCCTTACCAGGCCAAGCCCAAGCTTAAAAATAATAGAGTCTGTTTGGTTTTAATTTCAGTCCATTTTGAGTTTATTAGTACATGTTGGGCCACAACCTACTCCTCAACACAAGAGTGTGTTGTGTACTCGGTTATATAAACAAGTTGTGTCACGATCGTTCAAGCAATAATTCCCAACTATTTCACAATTTATGTTCACAACTTAAAAACAACCCTAAACATTACACTTCACTAAAACACCAAAAAATTTGCTATATATTTATATATATATCTAAACTACGCAACGTACTTAAGTAAACTTGACGTGATATTTATATATAAAGAACCAAAATGATTTTCTCTACACAAACGACTAGAAAATTTCTATGTATTTATCAACTATGAGAAAAAAAAAAAAAAAAAAAAAAAAAAAAAACTTGTGAATATAGCTCGTTCATTAATTCGATTACATATAAACTTGAAGTGTTTTATCGAAACTCATATAGAGTTATCAGATTATGAAACAATTATTTTCAACAAAACACAAATCTTATAACCTTTGAATTGCTTACTATCAAAAAGTATATACTTAGTTTATTAATACTTCGTTCAATGAAATAATCAAGGATGAGAAATTCTAATCGAAGCATGTCTTTTATAAACGCTATATATATGTATATAAATACAAATATATACATATACACGCACATCATTTTTCTCATGCACACACTCATACATGTATTATATAAACAAGCACTTAGTAATATATACACTCATTTGACTATAACGTTTTTCCACATGCCGTCAACGTCTTATATTTGATATTAATTCTTCCGTACATAGTCTTTCAAGTTACTGTCCAACTGGAGACTTATTTATCTTGATATACACTTAAGCAATTCCAAGAGCCAATACTTTCACATGTCTAGAAAATTGTTTTAAACTTAAATGCTACCACACGAGCAACAATAACATAAACTCTTTAAATCTTTTGGATTTAACTAAATTTCATAAATCCTTAAACTCGATCCGTGAACTAAAACAAACCTTACTAATCTAGGTTGCGTGTCGGTGCTGAACACTATCTGAACTGTTGTATTATCTGACTGCTATTTGCCGAGGTTAGTTTATAGCCCCACTCTATTCAAACTTGTTTTACAACTATGGGTTGAGAAACATGCAAAATAATTTATGGACCACAACAATGTTTTATTTTTCTCAAACTATTACGTAGGATAACCTAAGACACTGAATCCCACATGCCCAAATTCATAAAACGTCAATTGCTGCGGGGAAGTGCGAATGCTATAAATAGATCTATTGGGATTGACACCCCCGTTCGGTTTGGTCAGGATGACCAAATGCGAGCGTATAACATGTCGAAACACGAGTGTCACGGGATAGACACTTACAAGGACTTTATTTAACGTGCTTCTAGAGCATGCACAATGTCAACCTTCAGTTGCATGAACTTAGTGCTGACGTAATAGACTATACACAACTCATGGTCCACACTATAGATTTTACTGTTATAAACCTATGAACTCACCAGCTTTTTGCTGACTTTTAGCATGTTTTTCTCAGGTGTTTAAGCTGACTAATTATGACAAGGTGGTGGCAGGGCAAGGGTCATAGACTACTTTCTGAAGTACTGTGGCATTTTAAACTATGATTTGTTTTTGACTGGGACAACTAAATTTGTGGGCCTTATTTTATCAACTTAAACTATGTTGTAAACAATATTTTACTTGATTGAATGAATTAAAACGGAGTATGTATTCCGTTCTTTGTTACCCTGTGTTGTGATTATCAATTGAGTAGCACCCTATGACCCGAATGCTTCCGCAATGCCAGATTTTGGGGGTCTTACATATTGGTATCAGAGCCTAGGTTATAGAGAACTAGGTACATATAAACCTTAAACTATAACCGCTTTTTACAAAAACAAGTCCCTATGATCGCTACTTGCCTGCCAAGCCTGTTGCCTCAATTACTATTTTACTTGACACAACTATAGGATATGTTTTACAATTTGGTGATTTATGTCATACTTGATATACACTATATGCCAAAAGTATTTTCTACATATACATACCGTACTTGTCATAACTTACCTTCCCCTACACAATTTCACTGCCCGACTCCGAGTTCGAACGCTCGCCCAATTCTTTTGAAACACCTAATTTACCATCATCTGGAAACTCTAATCTTAGAACACATCACTATTAGGTCTCACTCTTCCTCCACTATTTTGAAAGGACATGTCGTTTGGAAAGCAAGACCTAGTCTCCGCAACCATGTGACGAGTATTAATCTATGACAAGTGTGATTATCTATTCATTTGTGTCTCTTCTCGGTTTTTCCCGCGTATTCTACCTGTGATGATTGTACCCTCGTGTGATATCGTCCATTCTATTTGAAACCTCATTCGTCGTCATCCTTTTATGATGTAGATAAATGGCTCCTACAAGAAGAAAAACCAAGACCACACGTGGTCGACCTGCTGCTACCACTCTTCCAACTGGGAATGGAGCAAACCCGCTTATTGTGGATCAAGCCATGCTTGATTAGTTGGTTAATCGTGTGGCAGCAGCACTGGCTGCAGCAAATGCAAACAACTCGACTACTGATGTCGGAACCTCAAGACCTACAAACGACAACAACCACGGCTGCACCTATCAGGAGTTCCAAAAGACCATGACTGGAGGTTTTGGAGGAGCCGAGGGAGCTATTGTCTTGGTCAGATAGATGGAAAGGCTAGAGACTGTGTTTCGAATATGCAGATGTGCGGATGAAGACAGGGTTAAGTATGCATCGCTCACCTTCATGGATGCTCCTCTAACTTGGTGGAACAACTACCTAAAGTCTGCAGGCATTGATGCCGCGTACGCAATGCCATGGGAAAATTTCAAAGAAATGGTGCTCAAAAAGTATTGCCCTCGCAACGAAGTTAAAAAGTTAGAGGTAGAATTTTGGAATCTCAAGGTGCAAGGCACCAACATTGCTGCATACAACCAACGCTTTCAAGAGTTGGCTTTACTGTTCCCCGAGATGGTCCAAACTGAAGCTCGCTTACTGGAGAGATATATTGGAGGATTACACCCATCCATCAAGGGTAATGTCACTACCTTCAAGGCTGCTAATCTTCATGAGACTATGGAAGTGGCCAACAAGATAATGGACCAAGTAATTGAGGATACCGCTGAGGAGGTGGTAGATAACAAAAGGAAGTTGGATGACCACTCCGGAGACAACAACAACAACCAGAACAAGCGACAAGGGATCGCCAAGGTCTATACTGCTGGAGCGGGAGAGAAGAAGGTTTATGAAGGGAAGTTAACCTTGTGTAATTGTTGTAACTACCACCACAACGGGAGATGTGCTGGAAAGTGCCACAACTGTCAGAGGATTGGACACATGGCCAAAGACTGCAGGTCTAAAACCCTTGCAAGAGCACAGACAGCACCAGAGAATAATTGGAAGGCCGAAGTGACCTGTTATGGGTGTCGGAAGAAATGGCACTACAGAAATGAATGAAATGAACCAAAGTACCAGGAAATCTTGGAGCTGGAGGAAAACAGGACTTGAACGTGATGTCAAAAGGTCGACTGCCCTGTATAACAAGACCAAAGTTTAGACTCTCTTAAGATGTATTCTTATAAGACTTTATTAGTATCTTTCTGTAAACCTCGTCGTATTGTATGGATTGGTGTACGTTTATCTTGAGTTGTAAGCTTATTTGACTCACAACTATCAAAAATCTCATATCGACTAGATGTATCAATCGTCGCCATTGCACTACTTATTTTACTACCATCTAATAAACTACTCTATTATCCTTCTACGACTATTTTATTAACATATCATAAGCTGTTTGTTACCTTGCTACCCTTTATTAAAATAATAAATCGTGTCGTTATTAACATACAAACAGTTTGCAATTATCTTACAACCTGTTTTGCTCCCACACTATGAACTATTTTGCTATTATAAACCACGATTTTGCTATACCCTGCAAATAATAAATCATTTTTTTTTCTAAAGGACTATTTTGCAAAACGCCTTACAAACTATTCTGCTATCACCCTGTAAACTATTTACTCCATTGAAGAATATTTTATGCTACCACCTCATAAACAGAATAACCAATATTTTTCCTTTTTAACTAAACCCAGCATTGCATCATTGGACCTTAATTATACAAAGTCTGATCACCTATGTATAATTCAGGTAGGACCATACTATGCTAGGATTGGTTGCCTTAAATTTTTATCAAAGGTCAAAGTCTTTATTTTCAAGAAATCAAAACTCACGTGTGTAAATACATAAAAGTAGTGCAAAGTCATGGCATCCGTACTAGCAACCACAGTAACCAATTGGGTACTAATACGACCTTACCACTTAGAATCAGCCTTGTCTCACAGCCTATTCTAAACCAAAGGGATACATGACACCACTAGCTATCATGAGACCATCTACCGGAGGGCACGACCACGGTCAACAAGGTTACCTATGATGGCAACCTTAGGATTTCGTACGAAACCCAATCTTATAACGCCTCTTTTCATTTTGCTACTTCCAATTTCGAAGAATCTTACCGTCATACAAACAACCTCCAGATACGATAGCTACCTGATAAATCATAACCCTGCGTGTGACTGAAACATGCTTTCCCTTGGAAGCACCCATGTCAATCGTTACGACAACTACATCCAGTTCCTTAATCATACACTCTGCATTGGATACTGAGTACACCACTAAATCAACCAACTGATTGCTAGTAGCAACCAACATCATTCTTCAAGATTATACCCTAAAATTTTCTAAACTTCTCATTCAAACATCGATCTCATTCCAGTTTCGCCTGGAAGCCCCAATGTCATCAATGGTATGGAATGGATATGCAAGTACCATGTCATTATCATCTACGACGAGAGGATCATCCGCATACCTTAACCTATCGAAATCATGGATCGAGAGGTCGAACGACTTAAGAGAAGTCGTATCCCTAACGTCAAGGTTCGTAGAAACTCTCGAAGAGGTCTCGAACACATGTAGGAACGTGAAAACGAAATCAAGCGTAAATGCCCTCAATTTTTCTCAAATCCATCGGGTAACTCTGAGTGAAAACCGAGGACGGTTTTCTTTCTAAGGCGGGAAGGATGTGACAAACGGTAATTTTCTCATTAATATTTTAATAATAAACGTTAATTTATTATTACCTGATTGATAAATTAAGCGTTCATAAGACTACATAATTATTTCGGGAAGCAAACCCGCACGCTGTAGCATACAATAACTCACCATAACAATTTGATTTTACCAGAAAAGATAAATTTTCCACTGTCTAAGATTTACAGACCTCAACATAACAAAAATGAGAGGTTATCTCGTTTTCTTTAAAAAACGACACCACACGCGTACCGACACCATGTTAATAACAGTTAAACCTCATGAATCATTTTCGGAGTCACTAAATTTTATTTTATGCCAGTTTTATAAAAACGTCTCAGAAATTATATTTTTCACGTTTATGTCAAACCGGAGTACCACATTTACACCGGTGTTCTACGGGACACGGGGTACACACGACACATTCTTTAACAATAAAACAAATTCTATAAGGCCACTCACAACAGTTAACTCAGCTTTAAAATTTAAGGCATGCCACGTCAGCTTTAACACACCTTAACTTAACTCAGCTTTAACACACAAAACAGTTAACTCAGCTTTAACACACCTTAATTCACCTTTATATCAAATATTTTTACACAAACTACCCTTAAAAGGGGGGCAAAGTGAATTTTTATTTTTATTTTTAATGAACAGTACCCTTAACGCAGCGTTAAGAGGGTAACGCAGCGTGCGTTAACGTGGGGAACTCAACTAACGCAACATTAACGTGGTACTGTAGCTTCTTTTTTTTTTTGTTTGTTTGTTTGTTTGTTTGTCTGTCTTTTAGCCCACTTTAACGTGGGTTTAACTTTGTTTTAACTCCCGTTGTATGTATAATAAAAACATTTCAGCATTTTGATAGAGAAGTCTTCCTCCCTCTTCCCCCAAAAGCAAACCCTATCGTCTATCCTTTTCCTCGCCACCTCCTCGAATCCACCCCTAACCTCCTCGACATCAACACCGAGCCATCACCATCATCCGTATAATCCCTTTGGAGGTCAACGCACAGGCAAAGCTCAAATCCTTTTCTCCTTTCTCTCTGCCCCAAAGGGAATCAAGAAAACCATCTTAAAAGTAGTGATAGAAAGCAAGTTTTCCTCAAGATGGGATTGCGCCAAAAATTGATCCATGGAAAGGAAGGAGTCCAAAGTACCTATTTTACTCTTTTTAAGCCTCAACCGATCCACAGGAACGCCACAATCTCAAAAACTTCATACTAAATCAAAGAGTGATCGGTGGTGGTGCTCCTGCTGGAATCGAATCGGGTTTATTGTCATTCGAGGTTATTGGTCTTCTTTTCTATCGACTCAGCTTCTATTGTAAGGGTTTTTCTTTGATTTCATTTCCATTAAAATGTTTACGGTTGTAACTTAGTAGATTTTATAAGTGTTCCAAATGTGAACTGGGTTTTTGATTTATGAGAATTTAATTGTTAATAAATTTTGTGATTAATGAAATCGTTTGATTTTAAGATTATAAACAGTCGATTGATGAGGCTATTGTTACAATGTTTTTCGTGTTAATGTCATGGTGTGGTAAAACTTAAACTTAAAAACTTGAAACAAAACTATATTGGCTCGAATGTTGGAAGTGTATTCCGTTGTTATGTGTTTTTGGTCGAATAGTCTGAGTGGTTACACAAAGAGTAATGAATTCGGTCTAGATACTAAATACTGGGTATGTCGAATTTTGCTAACTGTCGACTGTGTTCATGCTCGAATGTATTAGTAATTAGACGCGGGTTATGGTTGTGTTTGTGTTTATGCTCAGAAATTGGTCGTGCTTATGTTATGCTTGGAACGTGTTGTGTTTGTACTGGTGTTCAAATTTTGCTTGTGTTTGTGTTGATAGATGCGTTTGTGCTCGGTTAGGATTGTGTTGTGTTCGAATGGGTACACGCTTGGAGTCGTGTTGGTTTAATTCGTTTCAAATGTAATTTTAAGTAGTCAATGATCTTGGTCTTATGTAGTAAAACTAGGTTGATTTGAGAAAATTATATTCGAGTATCTTGGTTTGTACGTGAGCTGAGAGGCCACACGAGCTCACCACGAAAAGTGGCTCGTTTCTCTTCTTTTGGTTCGATCACCACCTCGAAGGGTGCCGTGGTTTATTAGGAAAACCACTCCAACAGTCGTGTTTCGGTCTCGGTATATAACACCCATGAGAGGTGCTTGTTTTACTCGGTCAAAAGGGTCCCAAAAACCCTCGAAATGAGAATACGTCACCTTCTGAGAACACTAACACACTTCCTGTGGAACCTCTCCTGTTGTTAGAGGTGGCCATGGTTCTGCACTAAAAATACACCTTGGCCACTTATCTTATAACCCATTTCACCCATTCCTTTTTTTTTTTTTACCTGTTTAACCTATATTAGAGATAAAACATAATTAGACTAGAATAAAAGTTAATGGGTCGAAAATGTACCTCTACTTTTAACTTAATTTTACTCCTTTTTCTGTAATATGAACCTGATTTTGTCGATGCATGTACAGACAGTGCAAATGAATCGTCTTTAAACATGTCGTTAATTTTCACGACAGATATTTAGAGTCGCAAATCAGTGACTTCGCACCACCAAAAGGTGAGAATTATAATCATTTATGAGAAAGAATATCATGTTCCTGAAAATAATTTACAACTTGGTACTAAAAGTCTGACTTCGCGATATGTCAATATCAGTTTCCAAATAGAACTGTAACAGTTGACCAAAATGACAAAGTTGATTTTTTCTACATTTATATAGTTTAATTATGCTATATAAGTTTACATTTGCAGAAAAGTTTCTATAATCAGGAATCCAAGCTTTCTGTTATCTTGATTCTTTTTAATACAATTTCGAAAGGAATGCTATGCTCTTTCATTTGGAACCATAGTAGTAATAGTTCTGCCTTCTGGAATATACTTCAATTGTAATTCCGCAACTGGATTTTGGTGTGTCATTAGAATATCGTTTTAGATCAAAGTTTCAAGCACCATCTGCTAAAAAAAAAAAAAAATCCCTAAGGGAGATTCCTTTGTTTAACTTTGTATAGAAAGACTCCTGGTCATATGTTAATCCCAGGTCTCTTTACCATTCAGTGCAATAGTTCTAGAGTTGCATAATTTGTATGCCACAATTTGGAGCTATAACATATTGACTCTTCTTGAAAGCCCTTCCCCTTCTCGTCATACCTACGTTACTTTTGACTTTTGAGTAATTGGTTGATTAACATCCGGCTGACCGTTAGAAGATCATCAATGGTAATGGAGGTATGTTATCGAGCTAACTCATTTTTACTGTCTTGGAATTATGGAACTTATTTAGTAGCAGCCTTTTTTTTATAGTGGTACTATCTGTTTGAAACTTTAATGCACAAATCTAAAAAATTAGTATCATATCAGAGATTGTAACTCTTTATTTTTGAAACGCAGGGATTCGTGATTTGGATTATTCACACTTCTCCATATTTCTAGTCACATGTGGTTCCTTCCGATTCAATATTACAAAGATTACAGTATAAAACTAAACACAAAAATCTGTCTACTTGAATCATTGCTCAAGGGGTTTCTTTCAAACCAAAGAGAAAAACAAAGACCAGAGATGACTATCATTATACATGACACAATAAAATCCAACTATAGGTTCAGCTGCTGCAGGTTAATAATGAACCAAAGTGCACAGCACACTTAATACTCACTACCAGCAGCAACAACTTTTAAAAGATATTACCAATAGCTGCTAAATCATAATTAACTTAAATTTCTCCAAATCACTACGATAGGGATATCTTTACGAGTTCATCAACATATATAAGGGAGTTCAACTGCTATAAGACGCCGGAGGTATTAATTTTGACCCATTTACATGCAATTGGGTCGATTTTTAACATGTTCTGAGGCACCACGTACGTCTCAGAACCTGCCTGGTCTATGAGGTTCTCAAAAGCTGCCTTCAACATACCAACTCTGATGAAAAAACAAGCTGCCTGGTCTATGAGGTTCTCAAAAGCTGCCTTCAACATACCAACTCTGATGAAAAAACAAGCTTACAAGACCCTCATCTCATATGAAGTTTAATCACAAACGGAAAAATCCATCAACCAAACACATGGAATATAACATAAGGTTTAAAGGGATATAGTTCATTACATATTCAACAACTAATTCCAAATATCAAGCCAAAATCTAGTACATGTGTAACACCATTCTCAAAAACTTCACGGAATCCAAAACAACCCCAAAACTCTACTTTTTATCTTCATCAAGAGCATAGGAGTAGAACATAGATGCTTTCATATCCAACTTGAGATCTGTTCCAGCTCTCCTTGGCCCAAACCCCTTGAACTTGTCTTTATCAAACACTTCAGCTGACTTTAAATTGAGCTTGCAGTTTTTAGCAATGGTTTCAAGGCCCCAATTGGAGTATGGAAGCTCGGTTGGATGAAGCAGTATGATTCGACTGTCATTGTCGATCATTTTAACAGCATTTTTCATCACCAATTCCAGGTACTCTTTGTTTCGCTGAATCACATCTTTTTTCTTTTGCTCTTCCTCTTCTTGTATGAGTGTCTTCATCTTCTTTTGAATAGCACCAGAATCAGCTTCTTCTTTCTCTTTTTTCAAGAGCTCCAACCAATTAGTGTAGCGGGGATTGATGATATAGATCCGGCGAAACTTTGTTATCCCAAGAACCGGTATCCCAAGAACCGGACTCATCCGGTTCTTGGGATAACAAAGTTTCGCCGGATCTATATCATCAATCCCCGCTACACTAATTGGTTGGAGCTCTTGAAAAAAGAGAAAGAAGAAGCTGGTGCTATTCAAAAGAAGATGAAGACACTCATACAAGAAGAGGAAGAGCAAAAGAAAAAAGATGTGATTCAGCGAAACAAAAAGTACCTGGAATTGGTGATGAAAAATGTTGTTAAAACGATCGACCATGACAGTCGAATCATACTACTGCTTCATCCAACCGAGCTTCCATACTCCAATTGGGGCCTTGAAACCATTGCTAAAAACTGCAAGCTCAAGTTAAAGTCAACTGAAGTGTTTGATAAAGACAAGTTAAAGGGGTTTGGGCCAAGGAGAGCTGGAACAGATCTCAAGTTGGATAAGAAAGCATCTATGTTCTACTCCTATGCTCTTGATGAAGATAAAAAGTAGAGTTTTGGGGTTGTTTTGGATTCTGTGAAGTTTTTGAGAATGGTGTTTACACATGTACTAGATTTTGGCTTGATATTTGGAATTAGTTGCCGGAGTAAATTACAAAGATGGTCCCTGTGGTTTGGGTTGACTACCACTCTTGGTCACTTGACTTTTTTTTTGCACGTATGGTCACCAACTCTGAAACTGTTAACACTCGTAGTCCCTTGACCAACAGACGTCAAGTTTGACCGTTAAAGCCACTCATCTGACTTGCACATGAGGGTATTATGGTCATTTTAATGTCTAACCACAGAGACCATATGTGAAAACCACCACCATCTCCGGTCACACCACCTCCGATCCATGCTCTTTTCCAACCTTTTAGACCATCTCCGATCCATGCTCTTTTCCATAAAGCAAATAAGCAAAACACAATAAACATCATATAAGCAGTTTGGTCAAAAGTACTTATTTCACTCCCAAATAATCAAATAAGCAGTTTCCATAACACCTCCAAATCAGCTCATCTACGATTATAAGTTCATGCATGACTAATGAATCTTTCATCTTGATTTCATCCTCAAGATCTAGAACTAAATTCTCTTTTTGCTTCAATAAACGATTCAATTTTTCTACCTCGCGTTTATTCACCATTAAAGAATATAATATGCCAAACGACACCCCAATACAAACAAGCAACATTGCATCCGAAGACCCAATATGTTCTTCTGGATGTCTTTGCAACTTCTTTTCCACAACACTGTTTTGTACAATTTTAGCATAGCCACTTCTGCTAATTACATTACTGCCATCAGTCACCAAAAACGGCCTCACAGTCTGCCCAGAAGGTGAAGCAAACAAACTGGAAGTATAATCTTTCATTTCAACCTGAGCCATGAGACAGCTTTCTAACGCGCTTAAAGGTCTAATGGCTCGAGCTCGTCTACTTCTAAGAGACATTCTACTTCTAGGAGTCGAAGGTTTATTTACTAAATCAGACATGTCAACATCCCCTACAATCCCATCACTACCCATAAAACCAGGTAACAAATTTGACGCATAGTTTCCTAAATTCACCCCATTTTCGCCATCAACCTCACTAGTCGAAGCCTCACTTTTATCCTCAGATTCATCTTTATTCATATTTTCTCGCCTCGAAAACCTCCGGAAAGACCATTTCTTTTCAAGAAGCTGGCTTCGGAAAATCAGGTATATCACCAACCGAACCCCCAACCGATGATTCCGATACTCAATTTTTAGCACATCAAGATTCAATTTTTAGCACTAACTAATGAGAAATAAAAAATACCCTTTATCAAAAACTAAAAAATAAAACAAACCCATATCAAGATTGTTAATTTCTTGCTAAAAAAACAATCTTTTTTTTAATACCCATTTGATAAAAATATAAAAAGATGGGTGCTTTGACATTTTAATAACAGATTTAGTGGTGGTTAAAGTGGGTGGGGTGGAGGAGGCCATGGTGGCCGGAGATAGGGTTTGGGGATGATGGTGATGATGATATCAAGAACACGGACAACCTTCGATCTACACTCGTAAAATCTTCGAAACACAATAACACTTTGATAGGGAGGCGAAAAAAGATGGTGGATGATGGCTGGGTTGTTGATGATGACGGATGAAGGTGAAGATGGTGGTGGTTGCGGTGTTGACGGTGGTGGCGGCTATGTGATGAAGGTGGCGGCCGGTTTAAGGAGGGGAGAGGGAAGTAGGGTTTGAGTGGTAGTGGTGAAATGGGCTTTACAAGGGGTGTATATAAGATTTGATCTGTTGATAACGGTTTAAGGTGGTTTTCAGATATGGTCATGGGGTTAGACATTAAAATAACAGTGATACTATCATTTGTAAGTCATATGAGGGTTGCTTAACAGTCAAAGCTGACGACATTTAGTCAAGGGATCATCTTTGTTAATAGTTTCAGAGTTGGTGACCATACGTGCAAAAAAAAAAAAAAAAAAAAATCAAAAAACCAAGAATGTTAGTCAACCCAAACCACATGACCATCTTTGTGATTTACTCTAGTTGCTGAATATGTAATGAACTATATCCCTTTAAACCTTATGTTATTTTCCATGTGTTTGGTTGATGGATTTTTCCGTTTGTGATTAAACTTCATATGAGATGAGGGTCTTGTAAGCTTGTTTTTTCATTAGAGTTGGTATGTTGAAGGCAACTTTTTAGAAAAATCAACACGTGTTTATCCTTTTTGCTTTTGATACATTTGGTTTCCTAGCTCCGGAGGCAGGGGAGTTTTTTACTAGGGTTCAACGGGTTGTGCAAAGTAATTTTTCGAACCCTAAGACACAAAATTTCATTTTTAGTAGGATTGAGTTTGGTATTCAAAAGGGGGTTGCGGCACAACTTGTTGCTTGTTTGCCTGCCATCTTATTGTAATTGATATTTACTATATTCAATTTATGTCTCTATTAATAAGAGAGAAAATCATCATAATACACTCTACTGTTTCAACAGCCCAAAGTTCACATATATAGAAAGTTACCTTTATCTTTTTCATTAGTGATAAAATAGATTTTTTTACTACTCTCGGCTCCTCTTTTGTCCGGAGAGCCTGCCCTAGTGATGGACGCGGTGAAGCTCCCATCCACATCTTCGACTGCAAGAACCAGGCCACTTGTGCCAGGTTTTTTGTACACATACCCCCCTTTGTTGCCTTTTCTTCCTATTAAAAACAAACATAAATAAGAGTTAATTACATTTTTAGTCCTTGTGGTTTGCCGGGTATTTCATTTTCAGTCCAATTTTTTGAAAAGTATCGGATCCACTCCAAACACCCGGCGACCCGTAACATGTTCAGTCCAATTTTATGTTGACCGTTAGTTTGACCAGTTAAGACATGTGAAATGACTAAGATACCCTTATCTTATTACTAGAAATGACTCAAATGACCTTCCTTTCATTCTTTTTTTTTTTTTTGTTTCCTTTTCTTTTTCTATTATTAGTATTAAACAAAAAATTTATAAACAAAAAAAATCTGTAAACAAAAATTTATAAACAAAAATCTTTAAACAAAAAATCTGCAAACAAAACTTGTAAACAAAACTCACCCATACAGATCACAATCTTTTATTACTAGGCCTATATAACATGTCTTCTTTCTTTCCACAACATTTTTACATTCAAAAACTAAGCCATGGCTGTTGATGTTTGCTCAACTTCTGAAGTTCTTGTAAGCCCAAGAATATCATTTTCTCATGATCTAAATGACCCTTCATCCGAAATCATCGACTCAATACACCCGATCCGATCAGACCAATTCCTTCTATCACCCGGTTTTGATTTCGACTTATGTAACACATCAAGTCTCACACCAGCTGATGAGCTATTTTCTAATGGTAAAATCATCCCTACACAAATCAAAACCATTCAAAAAATTCAAGTCCATGCCCCCATAACAAAAAATGTACAAGTAGCATCACAAAAACCAAATTTGGATAACCAAAAGAAAAGGCTAAAGGAGTTCATATTCAATAAAGATCAAGATCAAGACCAAGAGAAAACGACACCAACATCGACAACAAGATCATTTTGGCAATTTACGCGAAGTGTGAGCCTTAATATTGACAATAGCAAGGGACCAAAAGGATTGCTTAGATCATTATCATCCACTTCCACAGCCAACGGCCACAACCAATATCCGACCAAACACACCAAAATCCACTACACCTATAAACCCCACATCCAAGATCTGACCAAGATTCACCACATCCACAACCACACATACCAAGATTCATAGCGACTCAACCAATGCCTTACATCACTCCCCAACTCACAAAAATAGCTCACAGCCTCTCGAAACAAACCAAAAAAAAAACGAAACAAGACCTCAATGTTTCTTTCGGAGATGATAAATAGTTTTATGACCTTTAAAGATATTAACATCTCGAAAGCAAACACATCATCGATCTTTAAATGAAAAACCAAATCACATAAAACCTTGCCCGAGACCTTTACAAGATTTTGAAGCCAAAACCACTAGTTCTTCAAAGGGATATATGCTCGAACTGGGGCTGGTAAAAATGATTAAATCCCTTCAACCCTTTCTTTTTTAAACACGCCCATCATTTTTCTTCATAATTTTCAACCACCAAAAGAAAACACATCCACCTCGCTGCCGCTAAGATCCGACCGGTTTTGTCGGAGGTAGTGTAGTGGCCGGAAATTTGGAGAAGGAGAGAGTTAGAGAGAGTGAGATTTGGTGAGAGTTATGTGACTAAACAAATGGATGAAGTGTTTATGTTCACCTAACAATTAGCAAAGTCAAATAGAATAGGTAAAATGACGAAAGTGTCCTTCTATTTAACAGTCAAGCAAAGTCAAATTAACGGTGTTAGTGAAAATGGACCAAACCCGTTACGGGTCATCGGGTTTTGTAGTGGATCCGATACTTTTTTAAATTTTGGACTGAAAATGAAATACCCGGCAAACCACAAGGACCAAAAATGTACTTAACTCTAAAAACAAACATAAATAAGACTAAATAAATAACCCTTAAAGCTTCTATATAAAATCACAGCAAAGCCCATCAAGCAACAACATAAACAAACAACTTCAGATCTCTTTTACGTATCCTTTTCATCAAATACAAACTTTCTTTAATCACTAAAAGTAAGCAAATGTGTCAATATTTGAAACTTATTCATAACGATAAAAGTAGTAAACATATCTAACTAAAAATCATAAAACCATATACACCTATTAGCTTTATAACATCCCAATCATAGATGATCATCTTGACACTGTAAAACCAAACAAAATAAACTTCATAGCTTGAAACCAACATATAATCAATTAGTCTCATATTTGATGGGCTTATGAGCTTATTGATAAGCTCATAACGTCAACTTTTTTGGCTTATGAGCTTATTCATTCAAGCGTATGAACTTTATAAGCTCATAAGCCCATCAAATAAGCTTATACAAACACCCCCTTAAACAGCTTTTTTTTCAGTTATAAAACATCATACTCGATTTGGCAAGTAGACTGAAACACAAGTGAAGATAATCAACTAAGGGTGTGTTTGTTTAAGCTTATATGTGGCTTAAAAGCTTATTTGTTTTTCGGCTTGTATTTCATAAGCCCGATCTTCCAGCTTATTTTGAGACTTGTGGGCTTATATAAGTTTATTACGACATGATTAACTTATATAAGCCCATAAGTCTCAAAATAAGCTGGAAAATTGAGACTTATGATATATAAGCCGAATCAAATAAGCTCATAAGCCGACATATAAGCTTAAACAAACAACCCTTAAAAACACATTAAAAAAACTATAGGATCAATTTTAGACTCATAAGTAGTCAAATGAAGTTGATAAGCGGTTTGTTTTTAGGGGGTGTTTGTCGAAGCTTATGTGTTGGGCTTATGAAGCTTATTGAAAATTCGATAAGAGCTCAACTTTGTTGGGCTTATGAGGGCACGGGGCGTTACTTATTGTGTAACACCCGTTCAAGCTTATGAACTTTAAAAGCTTATCATAAGCCCAACAAATAAGCCTAAACAAGCACCCTTTTTTTCACTCATAAAGAATCATATTACTGAAGCCAACAATGAAGCTAGTAAGGTATGACAAGTAGACCGGTACAGATAAGAATTAGCAAATATAAACTGAAACATATAAGTGAAGTACAAACCATCTATTTATAAACTAACAAGTGAAGATAATAATCAACTGTTACGATCCCACATCGGCCAAGTATGGGATTGGTTGATGGTTTATAAAGTTTAGGTGTCCCCTCCTCCTTTGAGCTAGCTTTTTGGAGTGAGTGTTACACTTGGATTTATGAACCGATGCGAGCCTAGTATGGACTTATACAAATAAGCTGAAAAAGATGGACTTATACAAATAAGACGAAACCATATAAGCTTATAAGCCAAAATATAAGCTTAAACAAACACCCCTTAAACCAACTAAAAGTGCACATATACGCATTATAACATAATAAGCTTCTTGTGTTGAATGCTGGCAAGTGGCAACTCAAAGTTTTTGGTGTGACAATAAAACTTAAACAATCAACATAATAAATCTGTTTATTTGCATTTTACTGTTTCGAAAGTTTAATAAATAAACTAGATCTGAAAAATAGTTTGAGAGTGTTTGTTGAAGCTTATGTCACAAAAAAAACTCCCCTAAATCTAAATCTTGATAATGACAAAAAAAAAAAAAAAAAAAAAAAAAAAAAAAAAAAAAAAAAAAACCTAATCTTTTGGTTTTCGTGGGACCGGTAAGTGATAAGTATCTACTTTTGGTACTCATGCTCCTTTTTATACTTTGGTTAGGTCTTATTTTAAACATTAGTTTTTTTAACACTTATTTTAAACATTAATAAAAAGCTACATTAGTGTACTTTTTGACAACACAGGGCACATAAAATATGGAAGTCAAATAACTAGTCCTTGAGTATCTTTTTTGTGAAAAACAAACAAATAAACATTGGTAAAAAAATATGAAAATAAACAACATTGTCAAAGGACTATTGTGTTTCCTTCCAAGCATTTTTTCACAACCACAAAAATAAAATAAAAAACTAACTAACTTGTCATATTTTTGAAGAACATACATATAAACAATGTTAAAAAGGACATGAAACCAACAACAAATTTGTCAAGTGTCCTTTTAGTAAAAACACATAACTTGTCTTTTGTTTTTCTATACATTCCTTTATTATTAAACATACAAGAAAGAAAACTAACCAGAAGATTTGTGGTAGTGGGTCACTTGTTGAGCAATTAAGTTTCTTCCCTGAGTCACATCTGGAAAAAAAACACAAACAAACAAAGAATAATTTTGTTAAAAACAACAAGAAAATTGTGCGTCAATATTACAAATAACGAATATAGTTCTTCGTACCTTTAAGGGAAATTTTCTCACCCTTAGGTCCTCCCAGAGTATCTCCTCTCTTTTTTTATTGTGAAAAAACAAACTACCAACAAAGAATAATGTTAGAAAAATATGAAAACATGCAAGCAAGGAATTAAACTGTCAAAAAGTTGTTGTTTAAGGAAATGTCTTTGTGAAAAACAAACTACAAACAAAGAATAACTTTGTTAAAAAATATATAAAACAACAACAAAAAAGTGTTAAAGTTGTTTTTTAAGGAAGTTTATTTGTGAAAAACAAACTACAAACAATGAATACGGTTTTGTTAAACAAATAACATGAAGACAGTACGTGAACAAAAAAACTTTCAAAGTTGTTTAAGGAACTTTATTTGTGAAAAACAAACATACATACATGTTAAAGACTAATGTTTTTAACAAAATATGAAAAATAAACAACAAGCAAACTATCAAATTTGTTGTTTAAGAAAGTAGGTCGGGTACCTTGGTTCCCCCTAGAAGCAACAAACAACCATGGTGTTTGTGTTCGAGTTCTCATAGCTTTATGACTAAACAACATTTTGGCAAATTTCAACATTTTAGCAGTTAAGAGTAAAATAGCTATGAAAACAATGGATGAGGAAATAAAATGGATTAGTAAATAAGGTGATATTACTAGTTACTTTGTTACTTTAATATATAGGAGGTGTAACAACCCCTAAATTTTGAGTTAACAACGGAAGACTAATCGGGGTATTACGGGGAGGATCATGGTCATAATCATAGAAAATGGCTCAAAAGAAGCATTTTGAAAGTTACTGTCTCATTCAAATAATAATTGAGATGCAAAGGTGAAATTTCAGTATTGTAATATTCCACAAAAAGGTGTAGTAGTTTGAAATGAATGACATAATTTATTTTACACCACAAAACCCATCAGTTTAATGCCCACTTCGTGCCTTGACTGCTCCGTTAATAACCTGAGATAAACATGCTAAAAGTCATCAAAATTGTTGAGTGAAATCATAGTCTTTGTAATAGTAATCAGTTTGAAACACAAGTTTGTGATTGCCGGTGAAGTACAATCATATTTGAAATGGTGATATTGCAGTTGGATATATTGCCCTAAGTCTCATGACACGCAAACGTTAACAGTGTATTGTAACCGGTTTGAAATATAGCCCTCGTGTAGGAGATTGCTATCTTCCTATTTCCTTCAAATATAATGCATTGCGACTAATCCGGCTAGCAACAAAGGCTATCCATCCGACATTAGTGGAATAGGCAGTCAGCTTCCAATAGATCTATTCACTATATTCGTGTTCACTTGCAAGTGATTAATGGTTCATGATGTGAGGGGCTTTTGGCAATAGAGTAACTTAGGCAATATCAATCAGGTGTAGCATACAGAAAATACTTGTGTTCTATTTTGTAGCATGTATCTCCCCCAAAGAGTATAAAGTTGTTAAATGAGTAAAAGTGGGACTATGATTCACCTTGAGTGTAACTGGCAAAGGTGAAATGTGAAATCAAGTGAATTATGAGAACGGCTCCAACATACGACCTGAATAATAGTGAAGTATGAGATTTTGATAGTTTTGACTTAATACGAATAATGATTGTGAAATGTGTCTCGGATAACGATTTGGTTTGTGATGAGTGTGAATGATATGCTTAAAATGCTTAAAGTTCAAAAATAATATTATAAATAATATTATCTTGTTTTTATGTCATTTGGATCCATAAATATCGTTTCTTCGAAAGTGGTTGAATGATACGTTAAATTATTCGTTGAAATTCGTTATACAAATATATAAGCGTAACGTGATTTAATATATTGTACGAATTGTAAAATGCTCGTGTTTGAATTGAAACAGTGTAAAACATGAAATGGAATATGCATGAAATAAATTTATTGTTTGGTCCTTGAACTTATACAAAATTTACACTTTTCACCCTAACGGAGTAACTTTTGCACCTTTAGGAGTGAGACACTACTATGTGACCTTTGTAGATGAGTTTTCCCGAAGAGTTTGGGTGTACACGTTGAAGACAAAGGATAAAGTGCTAGGAGTGTTCATCAAGTGGAAAAAGATGATGGAAACTCAGACGTGCAGAAAGATCAAACATCTCCGAACAGATAATGGCGGAGAGTATAAAAATGACCAGTTTACAAAATTTTGTGAAGTTGAAGGCATTGTCAGACACTTCACTGTCAGACATACACCACAACAGAACGGGGTGGCAGAATGCATGAACCGAACCTTGCTGGAGAAAGTTCGGTGTATGTTATCCAATGCTGGGTTGGGTAAAGAATTTTGGGCTAAAGCTGTGACGTATGTGTGTCACCTCGTTAATCGTTTGCCATCTAATGCTATTGATGGGAAAACACCATTTGAGAAATGGTATGGAAAACCTGCTACGGATTATGATTCCTTGCATGTGTTTGGTTCCGCTGCATATTACCATGTGAAGGAATCAAAGTTGGATCCCAGAGCAAAGAAAGCATTATTCATGGGTATTACCTCTGGAATCAAAGGCTATCGTCTATGGTGTCCAGAGACGAAGAAGACGATCTTTAGCAGGGATGTCACCTTTAATGAATCTACCATGTTGAAGAAGGTGAATGCTAAGCAGTTAGATGGAACTCCCAAAAAGGTGGAGTTTGAAAGAATAATTGTACCAGATGATAGAGAAACAGTTGATGATTCTCCTGTGGTAGATTGAGATTATAAAGAAGAGGAGGTTCAAACCGAAGAACCTCCACAACAACAACATGAATCAATTGCTACCAGCAAGCCCAAAAGAAACACTAAAAGGCCTGCTCGCCTTAATGATACGGTGGCTTGTGCATCTTCAATTGCAGCTGATGATGTTCCTACTACTTACTCTGAAGCGGTTTGAGACTCAGAGAATGAGAAGTGGAGGATTGCCATGAGTGAGGAAATGCAGTCTCTTGAGAAGAATCAGACATGGGACTTACCTAACCTCCCAAAAAGGAAGAAGCCAATTGGATGCAAATGGGTGTATGCAAAGAAAGAAGGATTTCCTAGTCAGGATGATATTCGCTACAAAGCAATATTGGTTGCTAAAGGCTACGATCAGAAAGAGGGAATTGATTATAATGAAGTTTTTTCTCCAATGGTAAAGCATTCCTCTATTAGAAATTTGTTGGATTTGGTAGCACAGTTGGATTTGGAACTAGTTCAAATGGATGTGAAGACTACATTTCTACATGGAGACTTGGAAGAGGAAATCTATATGGTTCAGCCAGAAGGATTCAAAGTTGCTGGAAAAGAGCATGAAGTGTGTAAGCTTCATAAATCGTTGTACGGGTTGAAGCAATCCCCAAGGCAGTGGTACAAATGATTTGATAAGTTTATGATGGAGTCGAAGTACACAAGAAGCAAATATGACTGATGACGTACCCTCCGAACGGGTCGAAGGACTCCCCTTTGAGCCTGTGCGAAGCCCTCTCTTCGGAGGCCCAGGTTAATCTCCTAACACGTTTCATTGGCGCAAAACCATTCATCTATGAAGTGGTTACCATGTGGGAATCCGCCAATCGAAGCCTTAAGCCCTTCGGGGTATCTCCTACGAAGGAACTACAACGGAGAGCTACCTTGACCTGGTCATACCCACGTCTCCTCTTCCTTTAGGCTTTCCCGCCAAAGTAGAGATCGTGGGCTACAAAGCCCCAGCGGTTACCACAAATCATGGGACGCCCCCATGATCTCCGAATCAAGTGCAACCGCCCTCTAAGGCCTATTTCTCCTCTATAAATAGCTTAGACGGGCCATAACCATGGTAGGTTAACTAAACAACAACTGTACTCTCTCAACTTACTACAAACTTACCATATCACATACTTACTCGCACGCCGGAGGTGGTTCGCAGGGTCCAACCCCTGCGCAATCACTTAACGTAGTGTCTTGGTATTTCTTATTTCAGGTTAAAACAAGCTTGGCGCAATCTCAACACCCCATAAATCCTTTGATCATCATCGAAGGCCTGGTAGTGCAATTTATTGTACAATCAGTGGCGCCATCCGTGGGATCACTACAATTGGTCTCGTTATTTCCAAGCTTATAACCAACCAACTACTTTCACAATATATCCGGCATGGATCAAGGGAGAGAAGATACTCCCCCACTGGGTTTCTCGACCTTGGCGCCAATCCCAGTCAACGACTCCAACAACCTTCCCTCAATAACCGCTTCCACGTTCACAACACGTTCTCACCCAAAAATAACACCCAACCATCATGCTTCGACATAAGCCAATCCGGAGCCTATCATTAGCCCAGCCTTCGTCGAAGCCAATCACGAAGCATTGGAATCCCTCTTAAGGGCTCGCAAAAGGCAAGTTAGGAATGCTGAGATGCGAAGGGAATTGGAATACTCAAGTGACGAGTATGATGAAGAAATGGAAATGGCCTCCGGCCCAAGGAACAACACTCTCGGCCCTAAGGATTGGGTCACCAGTGGGTCGAAGGCTAAGCAGAAGGTCCGTTGGGTTTGAAAGAGTCCCGGAGAGGGCTTCGACAAGGAGAGAAGGGGCGGTTACCGAAGGCTCCAACGGGAGGAGCCAACGAAGGGAAGAGACGGGGGTGAATTTGCCTCCATTGTTAGCAGCTCATCTTGGAAGGACCGAAGCAGGGGTTCCGTTGCAGCCTTCTCACGCATCAGGCGTAGAAGGCAATCCGCCTACAATTAATATGGGAGGAAATCTTCCTCCCAATGGTATGTACCCCTCGTTCCAAACTCAGTCTTATCCTCAAGGTTTTTATCCTCTAGTAAATGGGCAGCCTAGCAACCCTAGTCTCCCTCAACCTTATGGGAGCATACCCTTTGGCCATCCTATGGTATACCCTCCGTATACCATGGGAAACGGTTATCCGTTCGGCATAAACACACCTTATCAGTCCTACCCTAGCCAAGCTCCTGTGGGAGTACCCCCAAACCATACTCCATATCATACTGTTCCTATGTATGTAACACCCTATAATTGTCTATACTCGGACCCTATGGGTTCGGCTACGCCCTTCATTAGATGGATAGAAGATTACCCATTACCTGATGGGTTGAAAATGCCTTCACATATTGGGACTTATGATGGGAAGGGGGATCCGGACAATTTCTTACATTTGTTCGAAGGGGCTATTAAGATGCAGAAGTGGGTTATGCCTGTGGCCTGTTACATGTTTACTTATACCCTGCGGGATTCTGCCCGTATTTGGTAGAATGGGCAAAAGCCTGGCAGCATTGTCAATCTTGATGATCTCAAGGATAAGTTCCGATCACACTTCAGTCAGCAAAAGAAGTTTACAAGGACCCATCTAACGGTCCACAACATTAAGCAAAAGGAAAACGAAAGCACAAGGGCCTTCGTTACTAGGTACACCGATGAAACTTTGCAGATTTTGGGTCTTCATGAAGATCAGCGCATTTCGGGTTTCGTACATGGTCTTCGAAATCGGAGCTTGGTGGAGTTCTTATCCACTGACCTTCCGACAACTTATAAGGGGTTAATGGAAAAGACGTATACTTGGATTGAGGCGAAAGAGGTATCTACTAATGGGGCTCCGATCGACAGAGACAACAACAAGTTCTCAAAGCGTTCTTGTAAAACCCAAAATTTCCAAACATGCAAAATGACCAAAATACCCTTGTAACTTGAAATTTCAATTAAAACTTAAGTAAAGCATCAAATAAATCCCAAACACTTGGAAATTAGCAACATATGAAATGTGATAATTTTTGCATGAACGTTTTAATATTCCCGATGTCCTAAATATACTTGTCGCCTCATAAAATAATACATGGGCCGAATACTTTATATATATACATTTATATTTCTTGTTAAATAAATTAAAATCAAATAAATAGAAGATAAACATTGCAAATAAAAGGAAATCTTGTAAAATCAGAAATTTATCTCCCCAAATCAATCTTGGGCCGAAAATCCATGCCCTCTCCTAAAATATATACACGGTTTCATCAATTATCCTTTTATATATCACAAAACTTAACCGATTCAAACAAAAACTCAAAATCGACCACCACCACTTTTCTGCACTTTCTTGGTATTTTTCTTGGATTCTTTGGAGTTAGAAGAAGGCTAGAAAAATAGGAGTTCGAAGTATTGAAGCTTGGTTCGTGTAGTTTTGATTCTTGTTCGCGTATAACTCTTGCCGAGATGTATAAATTATCCACAACTCATTCGATCATCATAAAAGCTATCTGGTATTTTTATGACTCTCTTTACATCCTATATGATCTAAATAAAATGAATATAATGATCCATGCATGCTGCTAAGGTCGTTTGGAATTAAACGAACCCAAAAACCCTAAAAGATCACATGAATTAATGAACCAGTTTTCTGATCAGGAAATTAGACCGACTTTAATTAATTGAATCTTGATGATAACTAAGTGTTTTTGGGAGTTTCTTGAGTCTAGAATTAAATTCAATGAAATAGATTTCTGTAGAAATTAACCTTGTGATTTTTAGAGGCCTGGAAGACTACTTTTTTATTTTTAGAAAATTAAGTGTCAAATCGAATTCGTATGTCTGGAAAAACAGTCCGTGTTTTTCATTTATCATTTTCAAACCATGTAGAATTAGAAGGTATCCTTTGAACTGGGTAATATTTGATATGTCTACTAGTTACTGGAATTTTTGTAGAATTTTATAAATTTTCTAGATGGAGTAGTGAATTAATTACTTTTCGGGTGTTTCATCAGATCCGATCATGGAACATGTTAGGGAAATGGATTTTTCAGTCGTATCTATACTAGTTAATAAAATCTGGAAAAATTAGGTAAATTACTAAAGGCATATAGGGTTCTCTGGGAATTTTTGGGAATTTTATTTCGGAGTTCTAATATGATTCATAAATTATTTGAAACAGGTCCAGTGCATACGAAAAATCTGTTAAAGTGTAAAGATATTAAAAAGGTGTTATTTATTTATTTTCCAAAACTAAAGGATTAAAATTTGTAATTATGGGAAACTTATGGATTAAAATGAATAACTTGTAATATTTGCATTTTGGACCTTAACTTTGGCATATTTACATTTGAAACCCTAAAATATAGAAAGTTGTCATAATGAACCCTAAACTATCATGACTTGCTAAAATGAACCCTATTTCCATAATAATATTTAATAAATGACTTAACCTAATTACCTTGTGGAAATTTGCTAATTTTGGAAACCTGCTATAAATGGAAAGTTACTAAAAATGGAAAGCCGACTAAAATGAGAAATCTGATTTGAAGAAGATATTAATAATAAGACGATCATGTATTCGTGTAGATTCGCTGAAGATGGAGTTGTTTCCGATCTTTATATTTCTAGATATGTTTGCACTTGCGGTATAAGGTACAGATATTCTACCCTTTCTCAGTAAGGGTGTCCTCATGACTTTTGATCTTGATTCACTATAGGATTCCCTAAGCCATTGCTATGTTCCCTGATACTTTGATTCGTTCTTCAGGTTTCACTTACATCTTTCTATATTGGTTTGATTATGATCTGAGCCTTCTTTTTGAGGCTTTCCTTATTGAATCTATGCCTTTGCTATGCTCCCTTGATAAATTGAACCTTGCTATGTTTCTTTTGATACTTGATATAAACCGTTCATCACCTTGTAATATGAATATTTATAACCCTTTGATACCTTGAAGATTTCTTGATATTATAACGGGATGAGAAATCCTTTTTAATTATTTATGAAAATGTTTTAAGAAAACTATTTTTAAGACTATCTCTATGAAAACCGTTTTAAAAGACCATTTTTATGAAAACTATTTTGTAAGATCATTTTTATGAAAACCGTTTTAAAAGATTGCTTTAAATGGACTTTAATAGAAACCTTTTTTAATGAACCTTTGCTATCTGATCTGAACTATCTGATATGAACCATCTGATCTGAATTATCTGATATTGAACCCTCTGATATTGAACCATCTGATATGAACTAATTAATATGAACCTTCTGATATAATTGAAATGGAAAATTGACTTGAACCTTGATATACTTGAATGAAACTTGACTTGAACCACTTGATATAAGACTTGAAACTTGATACTTGATACTTGACCCTTGACCCACAGTTTGAGACTATGAGCCACTATCTGTATCACTAGGCATGAGGGTTTCATGTCCATGTCATTGATGCACCGATGGCATGACTCTAGGGCAGGAGAGTGATGACCTGTCCCGTCCCTGACTTTATCTGATTTGGTGTGTTGAGGAGGTATTTGGCCACCTGGGGCGTATGGATGCATCCTAGACTTGTTATCTGTTATCTGTATTTGTATCTGTTATCTGTTATATCTGGTGACTGATGGTGTGTGCGATACACGTCTTTCACATCCTGGAAGCTCATGACTCCAACCCATGGAGGTTATCCCCTCACCCTGTACTTGGTATGCTGAGGTCTCCCCTCCATACACCCCGATATTTGATTTGATTTGATTTGGGCTCGTAGAGGATTTCTGTTTTCCTGCACCTTATAACCTTATAACCTTTACCTTTCATTACGGTTATCAGTTACTTATGCCTTAACTTTAACTGATTCGTATTTCATTTACTGTTCATTATTCTGTACTACTGCTTGTTGCCGTTATATCTGTTCACTGAGCTTTTGTAGCTCAGCCGCATTTCCTTTTCCTGCGGCAGGTATCTAAGCTAGGAGCTGGGATTTTAGTTTGGGAGCTGGGTATGAGTGGAGAGTACCTTGGACTTAGAAGACCTTGCTAGCTGATGAAGATGATTAGAAGAATTTATATTTAGATTTAGAAATTATTGTATTATAACCTTGTAGTCTCAAATTTTCCATTGTAACCATTGAAATTCAATTGTATTATTTATGTCATATGCTTGTGTTTGTTCTGATATGTCACCATCATTGTGACATCTCTACCCTTGTCGGGTTGGGGTGTTACAGTTCTGTGTAGGAAGGGTCAAAGAACAAAAACAAAAACAGAGACAGGTTCTCTCCGTACAAAGGCCCTAATCATGGTTTGCTAGGAAGCTTAATTAAGTCTTCGAAGGAAATACTTGCAACGGAGAGGGCTGCTAAGGCTTTCAAAGCACCCCCTCGTATGACAAGTAAGGGCAAAAACAGGGATTCCAGCAAGTATTGTCACTTTCATGAAGATTATGACCATGATACGAACAGTTGCAGGGAGCTAAAGAAACAGATAGAAGAAGCTATAAAGTCTGGGCAATTGGCACATCTGGTGAAGGGTATAAAGAAGGGAAAGGAAAAGATGTCCGACACTCAATTGGCTAAAGATACTACTCCTCTCGAAGCCCCAATACTCATGGTTCGTTGGGGCGAAACCAGCTTGAAAAGAAAGGTAACGGAGCAGGAGGGTAACGAAGTGGGAGAGGTAACATTTCCTCCTCTTGCAGGCCAAGTCCCTTCGAATGATCCAGTGGTCATCAAAGTCCTAGTTTTCAACAGAGAAGTAAACAGAGCCTACATGGACTGCGGAAGCTCCTGTGAAATCATATATGAGCATTGTTTTCTTAAGCTCAAGCCTTCGATCAGGTCGCAGCGGGTTGATTCGAAGATACCTTTGGTAGGGTTCTCCGGCGAACATTCGTGGCCCATGGGAGAAGTGCCATTGGACATAACAATTGGAGAAGGCAAGCTCGCAAGGACAGAAACTCTCACATTTGCTATCGTACGGTCCGAATCTCCCTACAATCTGTTAATAGGAAGGACCGCCATGCAAAATATGGGTATCGTAGTTTCTACCATACATGCAGCAATAAAATTCCATACATCTTATGGGATAGGAACCGTATTCTCTAGTTACAATCAGGGGAATACCAGAGATATGGGAAAAAAGATCAAAGAAAGCCCCGAAGAGCCTCCGAAGGCCATTCTAAGTTGTACGGATACCGAAGAACGTATTGTGGTGAATGAGCTCTATCCAGAGCAAACGGTGGTAATTGGAAAGCAACTCCCTGCCAACTTCAAGGCAGACTTGGAGAAGCTACTCAAAGCCAACAAAGATGTTTTCGCATGGACGTACTCAGACATGACAGGGGTTCCTCGGACTCTTATGATCGATGACAAGCCCTTCGGCACAGAACATAAGCTTAATGAGTTCAAACACATTGAACCAATTAAGCAGAAGCGACGAAGCCTGGCACCTGAAAGGAACGCAGCTGCTTGCAAAGAGGTGGACGAACTTGTACAAGCGGGAATTCTCAGAGAAGTGAAATACCAAACCTGGGTAGCCAATCCAGTCATGGTAAAGAAGAGTGACGGAGGGTGGCGTATGTGTGTCGACTTCACCGACATCAACAAAGCCTGCCAGAAGGACTGCTACCCTCTGCCAGAAATTGATTGGAAGGTTGAATCCCTCTTGGGGTTCCGTTTGAAATGCTTTTTAGATGCCTACAAAGGGTATCACCAGATACAGATGGCGAAGGAAGATGAGGAGAAGACAGCCTTCTACACAGGAAAGGGTGTCTATTGCTACAGGAAAATGCCCTTCGGTCTAAAGAACGCAGGGGCAACTTATCAACGATTGGTAGTGTAACACCCCAACCCGACAAGGGTAAAGATATCACAAAAATGGTTTCATATCAGATCAAAACAAAGCATACTTTTACAGTAATACAAGAATCTCAACGGTTACAACTTACAAATGAAATACTGAAATTACAAGGTTACAAATGCGAATACAAATTCTAAAAATATAATATCTTCTAATCAACTCTAATCCAGAATAACTATCAAGTCTTCTAAGTCCAAAAGTCTCTTCACTCATACCCAGCTTCCAACTAAAAACCTGCCGCAGGGAAAGAAATGCGGCTGAGCTTAAAAAGCCCAGTGAACAGATATATATAAACGGAAACGAAAGCAAAAGGAAACGAACATATATGGTATAGTGCAATGGAATAACATAAGATATAGACAAAGGTACAAAGTAAGAAAGGGAAAAGGGAAGGTCAGTAATCCACCACGAGCCCAAACAAATCAAATATAGTAACCATCAGTAACCATAGAGGAGCGACCTCTCAAATATGTGAAGGACGTGTATAGCACACAGCATCAATCACCAAATCAAATCAAATCAAATCATGATATATCCCTCGAAACAAAACAAATCTAGGATGCATCCATACGCCCCCCAAACAAATAATCCTGGCCAATATAAACAATAAAGCGCGCATGTAGTAGCAAATGGGGACGGTGTGGAACATCACTCAACCACACTAGAGTCATGCCATCGGTGCATCAATGACATGGCCATGTTACCTTCATGGCTAGGAAACAAATTTTGGCTCGGGTATCAAACTGAAGGGTCAAAGGTCAAAGG
Organism: Artemisia tridentata subsp. tridentata; assembly: GCA_021014915.2. Taxonomy (NCBI): domain Eukaryota; kingdom Viridiplantae; phylum Streptophyta; class Magnoliopsida; order Asterales; family Asteraceae; genus Artemisia; species Artemisia tridentata. The sequence continues at coordinate 338,659,429 of CP139505.1, read as the reverse complement.
TCCAAATCATAGCAAAGGTTCAAATAGTCAAAGTCATCGAATCATAGTCAAAGTCCAATATCAAAGGTTCATATCAAAGGTTCAAATGCCAAAGGTTCATATCAAAGGTTCAAATGCCAAAGGGTCATATCCCATATCTATGTCAAATGAGTCCAAACGAACTGATAAAAGGTTCATAATCAAATGGATCTTTATCAAATGGTTTTCATAAAAGTGATCTTATTAACTGTTTTCACAAAAGTAGTCTTTAAAAGTAATTTTCATAAAAGTTTAGTAAGATTCCAAATAAATGTGGTATTGCATATTTCATAAACATCATTTTAAAAATAGTTTTCCTCAAAACATTTCCATGTTATAATTAAAAAGGTTTTCACATCTAGTTACCAAAATCAAATGAACCCTCGAAGTATCAAGTGTTTCGAATACTAATATCACAAGGTGCGAACGAATATCGAATGGATCATCATAGAGGCTCAAAGCAAAGTGGTCATATTGAACGTCAAAGTCAAAATGAGTCAAACAAACGAACTAAAGTGTAGGGAAACATAGCAGTGGCTTAGGGAATCTTAAAACGAATCAGAATCGATGAATCATGAGAAATAAGACACCCTTACTGAAAAAGGGTAGAATATTTGTACCTTAACACAACACACAACGAAAGCAAATGAAATCGAAAGAATCAGAAGGTCACTCCTTCTTCACCCGATCTACATAATCATAAGTTTTCTTATAAGTCATAGTCTCATAGTCGTATAGGTTTCATTTTAGTTTTCTTTCCATTTTAGGTAACTTTCCAAAATAGTAAGTTCCATATTTAGTAACTTGGGTTATTAACATTCCCGTATGTCAATTTAAAGTGTTAAAGATGATCATATTCATAGCTTAGGGTTCATAATGTCTTTCACAAAATTTTAGGGTTTATTATGTAATTATCATGAGTTTAGGGATTAGTATGCAATTCTCATAAATTTAGGGTGTAAAATGTAATTACTATAAAGTTACAGGTTTTTCATAAGTTAGGTCCCTTAATTTAAAAGAATAACACTTTAGACCCTTTAGTTTAGAAAATCAACACATAACATCATTTTAATAACTTCTAATCCTTAACAGTCCTTTACACTTACGAATTTAACACGTTTCCAATAATTTATGAATCACGTTAATACTTTGAAATAAAATCTATAAAAATTCACACACCTCCCAAAATGTCTTAAGTATTTTATGTAATTTTTCCATATTTTATTAAGTTGTATAGGTACGTATTAAAATCCATTTTCTCAACATGTTCCAAAATCGTATCTGATGGAACACCCGACAAGTTTATACCTTTTTACCCCTTCAGATAAATTCAAAAAAATCTATAAAAATTCCAGATATTATTAGACATATAGAATATGACTCAGTTCAAAGGACACCTTCTAACTCGACACGGTTTGAAAATTAAAAATCATAAACCCGGACTAATTTTCCAGACATACAAATCCGATTAAACACATAATTTTCCAAAAATCAAAAAGTAACCTTCCAGGCCTCCAAAAATTACAAGATTAATTTTTTCAGGTAGCTATTTCATTGAACTTAGTTTTAGACTCTGAAAACACCCAAAAACACGTTCACATCATTTAGTTACATTCGATTTAAGTTGGACCTTTTCCTGGATCAGCATCAAATGTTCATTATTTTATGCAATCTTTTAGGGTTTTCCATTCCAATGCTTAATTCTTGATACAAAACAATTTAAGGTCGGTTTAGAACAGGTTTGGGTCGACCCTAGTGTAATACCTGAAATTCAGATAACTGTAAAATTACCTAATTACCCCTGAAATCATAAAACTTAAATAAATCACTTATAAAATTCTGAAACGATTCCAAACTTCTGAAAACGAACCATATATGAAACGAATAAATTTCAGGGACAACATAATATTATTTTTGAATTTCCAAAAATTAGAAATCACTTGTATACATTTTATATGGTCCGAAATATATTTAGTTAATTTAATTAAGTTTTGTAAAATAAATAGAAATAAGATAAATACAAAACTAAATAAAGTAAGTATACACCAAATCAAATTATGATCTTGTGCTCACCTTTAGGCCGAAATTCTGGACCTCACCCCCCTCCTAAGTCGGTTTACATAATATAAATACAAATCATAATTTTTATAAAACCCTATTTTGCCGAAAAACCCTAAATCGCCCAAAACTAAAATCCCTCAAACCCTCATTCGACTTCTGGACCTGATCTAGTAATTTTATGGAGTTCATAAAGGATTAAAGAAGCTAAGAAAAATAGGAGATCTAATTTAGGAAGCTTGGTTTAAGTGCTTTTGATTTTTCTTGTTCGAAATTCCCAACCGAGAGGTAAATAATTCTTGTGCTAAATCCTTACGTTCTAAAATTTATCCAGTATTTTTCTAGTGATCTACATGTCTAATATGACCTAAGAAAAATAAATAAAACGAATCATGCATGTTTATATTGGCGTACGAAATTAAAAGGGTTAAAATACACTTAATTTGTAAATCATGCTATATGAATTTTCTGAGGTGCAACCATAATTTTTATATGTTCTTTGACATTAATATAAACTAATAAAAATAGCCACATGATTTTTAGAAGCCTGGATAAATTGATGTAAATTGTTGTTTAAATCGGATTATATAAATAATTAAGAAAAATTAGGAAAACCCCTATTCTGAATTAGGGTTAGGGTTGATCTTGGGTAATCTGATGTTAATTAATGTTATAATGATTGCATAATTATTGCATGATGATTTGATAAGATTAGGGCTTGATTTGGAATTTAAAAATGTAATCGATTTGAATATTAAATTGTAAGGACCTGTTTTGCCAACTTTGAAACTTCTGGGATATTTTTGTAATGTCATTTAAGTCTGTAAGAATATAGGAAAAATATAACTTTGGGGTCCTAAGTGTAAATATTGCAAGATAATGAATTAATTATATTTAAATGGTACGAATTGAATTTAAATAAAAGAGAGGGACTAAAAGTGTAATTCTGGAATCTTGAGGTTATTTTGAGTAAATAATGATATTAAGAGTGTTTTGTGTAATTTTGAGTATTTATGGGCTTAATATGAAATTGTTATGAAATTATGATTTAAGTTATAAGTTTTGTAAAATTAAAGGACCATTTATGTAATGTATAAATTCTGAGGGATCTAATTTGTAATTCATATAAGTCTGAGGTTATGTTTTGTAACTTTGTAAATAAGATGCTTGTTTGGTAAATATGGATATTATAGGGATTAAAACATGAATTATGCAATGTAGGGTTTGTTTTGTAAATTATATATAACTAAAGGGGTATAAACTGTAAACTGTGAAACTTAAGAGACTAAAATGTCATTCTGAATATAGTGTGTATTAAATCAGTAACTTAAAGTATTTTCATGATTAAACCTTTGAATTAGATGAATTTGCAATTAGAACCCTGAACTATGAAAATCTGTCATAATAAACCCTGAACTTTTGTAACCTGCTAAAAGATACCTTAATACCATAATAAGCCTTAAATAAGGACTTAACTTAATCTGAGATATTAATATCTTGCTAAATGTGAAAAGCTGTTAATTCGGGAAACCTGCTAAAAAAAGGGAAAGTTACCAAAATTAGAAAGTTACTTAAAATGAAAAGATAACTAAAACCCACTTGTCATTTTGTCTTCTACTCCCTTAGGTTCGAGGAAGGAGAAATCTAATCTCTATCAGCGTTTATCTCTGTGTTCTTGCATTCATAATAAGGTACAGATATTCTGCCCTTCTCTAGTAAGGTGCCTTCGTTTCTTTTGATTTCGTATTTTGATTCGTTTAGGATTCCCTATGCCATTGCTATGTTCCCTCCTGTTGTGAACCTTTCATGTGATTTTTGTTGGTGAACCCTTGATGTGTTCCCTTTGTTCGGAATCTTTATTGAATCTCTTTGTTTTGACCTATTGTCCTGAATCCTGATCTGTAAATCTTGTTTTGAAACTTAATCTGACATACTTGTAGAAAACTTGATTTGATTTTTGATATAAACCTTAATCTGTTAAATCCTTATTTGAACCTAATTGATTTTGGAACCATCTTTAAAATACATATGAACCCGTTTGAGAAAAACTATTTTAAAAGAAGCAACACCACTTTTAATGGAAGTTAATGAAAGTTTTGGAAGACCATTTTTATGAAAACTATTTTGTAAGATCAGTTGTCATGAAACCGTTTGTGAAGGATTGTTTAAATGGACTTTTAAATAGAAACCTTTTTAAAGGAACTTTTTCTATGACTCTAATTATGAACTTGTGAAAACTCTTTTCTGAAAACTTTTTGATATTGCCCTTTGGAACTGAACTTAAACTTTGATATAAAAACTTAATCTGATAAACTCCGACTAAAACCTTTGATATTAAATCCTAAAAATTTCTTGATATGAACCTTATGCCATGAACCCTTAAGATTTGACTTTCTAATTATGCTAGTACATTTGACCTTTGACCTGACAGTTTGATATTACGAGCCAATCACTAGGCATGAGGGTTTCATGTCCATGTCATTGACCCACCTCTGACATGACTCTAGGGCAGGAGAGTGATGACCTGTTCCGTCCCTTATTTATTATTTGCTATGGCCATTATAATTATGATTATTGATTGTCTGTGGGGCGTATGGGTGCAATCTAGATTTGACCTGTTATCTGTATATGTTATTTGTTTATTGTTATATTTATCTGGTGACTGATGGTGTGTGCGATACACGTCTTTCACATCGTCTGAGAGCTGATCACTCTACACAGGTTTGTTTTATTATATTGGTATGCTATGATATTATTGTTATCTGGGCTCGTGATAGATTCCTGTGTTCCTGTTTTTCTTAAATCTTATTCACTTTTGTTCTTTTCTTTTATTCATGATCCATTTCTCATTCCTTTCATTTTGATTTCGTATCGGTATGATCCGCATTCCTGATTTCCCTTGTACTGCTATACATTATCGTTTCTTGTTATCTATATATCTGTTCACTGAGCCCTCGTAGCTCAGCCGCGTTTTCTTTTTCACGCGGCAGGTATTAGTAGGAAGCTGGGAATGAGTGAAGAGTGTACCTTGGACTTAGAAGATTGGATAGCTATGCTGGGTTAGAGTTGGATTGAAGACATTATGTTTTAGAATTAGTTTTGGAAGTTTTAATTATAACCATTTAGATTCAATGTTTCATTTGTAATCCTTGAATTTTTGTATTACTGTATTATTATGCTTTGTTTTGATCTAATATGGATCCATTGTTGTGATATCTTTACCCTTGTCGGGTCGGGGTGTTACACCTAGAGTGGTCTTAACCCGTTCATACAAATTCAAATCGAACCATAACAATAAGCCGATGACATTAGGGTTCCATATTCGTGATTTTATGTGAAGTGATTATCATTTTATGTGGTTTTTCTTCTATTATCATATGTGACGACAACACATCAAGAAACAAATGAGGATCACACAAAAATAATGTGTAATGAACAAGAGTGATACTTTTACCCTCGATGCGTGATCAAGAAGAAACATGAATGGATCGGATCACCCAAAATTTTCACAGCCGAGACTTAGCAACTACCTTCAATTGCCTACTAAGGTCACGATCAACACCACCTTAAGCCAAGATAATCACCACGACAGGAAGACAAAATAGGGTACACAAGAATCTCTTGTTGTCTTGCTTCTGCTCGAACAGAATTTGAAAAGAAGAGGACAGCAGCCGAAAATTTTAGTGAAAGAGGGATTAGGGCTTATTAAAATTCGAATGGAATAACATGTTACATAAATTACTACCTTTGTTACACGAATTGAATGAGAAGATGAGGATCAAACCTCCTCTTGGTTTGCCTTGGATCGGACAGCAGAGTAAAAAAAAAAAATAAGAGCAGCAGCAGTTCGATTTTCCTTGTGAGAGAGATTAGGGTTTCTTTGGTTTATTTTCTTTGAACCGAACAAAGAGAAGGAGTGGGAGTGATTTTAGGTTTTTGTTGAAGGGAGAAAGTTAATCTCGGTATTAAATGGGTTCCTTCACAAACCGTGTAATGTGATTGAATTATACATGGAAAGGAGCTAAATTATTGTGATATGGTATCATTTAAATTAAAAGTGTGCTTATCTCCTCCTTTGTTTTGCTTAACCAAAATTTTGAAATGTATAACATATAGGGATTGACTAGCATCATTTGGGTTAGTACTTTGAACATTTTAATTCATAGTGTAAAGTTTTTATTAGGAGCTTAAATCATTGGGAACTTAGAATATAACTTATATTCGGTTACATTAAAATTAATGTCGCTTATGGAATTTTTATACATTCTCAAAAATTCAAATTCAAGGGTATTTTGGTCATTTCAGGTTACATTATTTTTGGGGTTTTACAGGTAGACAAGGTCTTCCACAAGAAAATAGGGAGGAACTTGGAAGCTTACGTTGATGACATGGTAATAAAAAGTAGGACTGAAGAAGACCTACTCTCCGACATTCAAGAAACCTTCGATCAGTTAAGGGCAATCAACATGAAACTTAACCCAAAGAAGTGTTCCTTTGGCGTGGAAGAAGGAAAATTCTTGGGACATCTGATTACCAAACAAGGGATTAAGGCTAATCCTTCGAAGGTCAAAGCCATCACTGATTTACAAGCTCCAAAGTCACTGAAAGAAGTACAAAGCCTAAATGGGAAGCTCGCAGCACTCAGCAGGTTCCTATCAAAGGGCGCAGATCGGTCTTTACCATTTTTCAGAACACTCAAGGGGTGTACAGATAAGAAGAATTTTCAATGGAGTTGTGAGGCGGAAGCCGCCTTCGAAAAACTAAAAGAGTTCATGGAAATCTTGCCAACGCTTACAGCCCCAATCAAAGGCGAAGTGTTATTCATGTACATTGCGGCATCCTTCGAAAGCATCAGTGCGGTGCTCTTAGCAGAAAGGGAGAAGAAACAAGTCCCAATATACTTCGTTAGCAGGGTCCTGCAAGGGGCTGAATTAAACTATCCGGATTTGGAAAAGCTAATCCTAGCCTTGGTTTATGCTGCAAGATGCCTTTGAAGGTACTTTCAAGCTCATCCCATCACGGTATTGACTGACAAGCCAATCAAGCAGATACTTTCGAAGCCTGAGAAATCAGGTAGGGTAGCCAAATGGGCTATCGAATTGGGAGAACATGAGATAGAGTACAAGGGTCGAAACTCCATCAAAGGTCAAATACTTGCAGACATTCTTGCTAAAACACCTTCCGGACCTAGTCAAGACAAAGAAATCTCTAAGGAGAAGCCCCCAAAGACGAAGGAGGGTTGGAAATTGTACACAGACGGAGCCTCAAGCTCCGATGGTTCGGGAGCAGGTCTAATGTTGGTCAGTCCGGAAGGGAAGGAGTATACTTATGCATTACGTTTTGAGTTCGAAGCTACCAACAATGAAGCTGAGTACGAAGCTTTGTTAGCCGGTCTTCGACTTGCAAAGGACATGGAGGTTCGAAACCTCTCCATTTTTGTGGACTCGCAGCTAGTCGCTAACCAGATCAAGGGCTCCTATGAAGCAAGGCAACCCACCATCAAACAATATTTGGAGAAAGCCAAAGAACTCCTCCAAGGGTTCGAGTCCTATGATATAGCACATGTTCGCAGAAATCAAAACAAGAAAGCAGATGCCTTAAGCAAGTTGGCTTCGATGGCATTTGCTCACCTAACAAAGGAGGTTTTAGTGGAAGTATTGGCTGATAGGTCAATCAAACGAGACGAAGTGTCTGACATCATAACCGAAGAAGGCACTAATTGGATGACTACAATTAGGGAGTATTTGATCAGTGGTATCCTATTAGAAGATCCTAAGATTGCTCGAAAGGTCAGGGTCAAAGCTTCCCAATATAGACTTATTGGGGACAATCATTCTTTCTTATCTCCATGGCTTCGTTGTGTGGGACCGAAACAGGCTTCAAACATCATCTATGAAGTTCACGAAGGATCTTGCGGACTCCATGCGGGTCCTCGCTCCGTGGTATCAAAAATAATGAAGTGGGGATACTATTGGCCATCCATGCATAGGAACGCGACATAAATCATACAAAAGTGTGAAGCATGTCAGCTTCACTCCAGAGTTCCAAGATTGCCCAAGCAAGACATGACCTCTGTCACATCCGCATGTCCTTTCTGCCAATGGGGAATCGATATAGTCGGACCCCTGCCAGTGGCCCCAGGAGGGGTAAAGTTCTTGGTCGTAGCCATAGACTACTTTACCAAATGGGTCGAAGCCAAACCTTTGGCATCAGTTACAGGGAGACATATGGAAAATTTTGTATGGGAACACATAATATTTCGTTTTGGCGTTCCTCACATTATCATTTCCGACAACGGGAAACAATTCGCAGAAGGGGTGTTCCCAACCTTCTGCGAAGGCCTAAAAATCAAGCAATCATTCACTTTCGTATACCATCCTCAAGGCAATGGACAAGTTGAAGTCACCAACAGAGACATTATCGACGAAATCGAAAAAAGATTAGGACGAAGCCATCATGGGTGGGTAGACGAACTACCCCAAGTTCTGTAGGCACATAGGACTCACCCCAAGTCAAGCCATGGGGAAACTCCTTTTAGCCTTGCTTATGGAACGGAGGTTGTCATACCCTCCGAAATAAGCATCGAAACAGAGCGCATTGTGAACTTTGAAGAAAAAACAAATGACGAAAGGCTTCGGGAAAATCTTGATCTTCTGGAAGAAAGAAGAGAAATAGCCTCAATCAGAGAGGCTATCTACAAATAGAAGTTTGAAAAGTACTACAACAACCGAGTTCGACCCTCCACATTCAAGCCAGGTGAATATGTCCTTCGGCTAAACAGCGCAAGCAAGGCCGAGTACGAAGGAAAGCTAGGGCCCACATGGGAAGGACCCTACGTCATATCAGAAGTCTATGGAAATGGAGCATACAAGCTCGCAACGCTTAAGGGAGATGTCATGGATAAGACTTGGAATGGTACCAATCTTCGTAAGTTTTACATATAAGACTTACTATTATTAAAAGCACTCAGTTTGTTTTTTCAAATTCATGTAACGCATTCTTCTCACTTGGGGAAAGAAGCATTAATGGTAGGTGTCTTAGTGTTCATTTCTTAAAATGATGTAATCCTCCCTACCCACTTAATGATATAACTCATTTCCCTCAAATCTCTTGTTTCGTTATTTACAACAAAGATTTGTTCAGCCAAGTACTTTACAAGTTTCAATGTCGAAGGATGAAGCAAGACACATGTCTTGTATACGAATCCACTACAATTCACATTAACTTTCCTATATAGTCTTAGGGTATTCTAAGCCCTTTGCAACTTAAGGATAAAGACGGAGTGGGTCGCGACCCTCTGTCGCAGTCAAATTATACGATTGCTAAAAATCTTGGTTCAAAATACACACAATAAGGTTATAACCTTAGGTTGTATGTGTACGTTTCTTGTAAGCGTAAGAGAAGAAAAGCATGACATTCAAAGAGGGACATTGTCCCCTAACTGGCATTACTAAGACCAAGCATGGTCAAAGCCAACAAAAAATACCCAGGCAATTGTTTGGAGCCTGGGTCGAAGCCCAGCATAAAGCAAAAATAAATTGTTCAAACATGCAGGTAAAGGCCTAACAAACATCATGGGACATTGTTTAAAAGGGTACATGCCACCCTTAAGACTAAATCATTGCCAACACAGTAGTCCTCATGAATTTTTCAACGAAATTGGGTCCTTTGATGGAGACATAGGCCTTAGAGGGCGGTTGCTGTCTTCTTGGTTGGAGAAGGGGGCTGAATTTTCCTTGGTTTCTTCGCTAGGAGATCTTCTATTGAAGCCGAAAGGTCTTTGGTTACTTCGGTGAGGAAAGGGTACTCTGCTGACGTGAACGCATTACCAGCATCATTATACTCTTGCTCAGAATTGGGACGATAGTAAGGTATCTCCGACAAAACCACAGGTTTCTTCGTCTGGGCAATTTCTTCCAACATTGTACACGTACCATAAAAAATGGCCGCGTTCACCAGCCTCCCAATAACCTCCCCCACCTCATCACTATGATACAATTCCATTGCAATGTGAGGAACGGCCTTCGAAACCACCTCAGCTCGGTCCTCCTTCAAGTTCTTACATTGGAATTTAAGTCCATCAATCTCCTCGCAAAGCTTGCTCTCCTACTCAACCAACCTAGCAATTTCGATTTCCAGACCTGTACATTTGGACTCAAGCACAGTCATTTGTGCTCTATAACTGGATACCTTAGCCTCCTCAACCTTCAACCTGCTGCATTCTGCTTGGGATTCCCTCAATTGTCCTTCGAGGCTATTGATTTTTGCTCGCATGTCTTGGACGACAGGATTCTTCTCAAAGTTCTCCATTACTTCTTTGCACTTGGCCTCTAATTCGTCATACTCATTATCCCTTTCTTTTTCTTTGGCTAAGATGGCATCCACTTTCCCTCTCACAGCCACCACCGTTTGAACCAGTTCCCTTGTTCGAGAATTAAGATGATTATCCAAAACAGCCTGTCTAGCATAACTCTTGGAGTGAAAGTTACAAAGCTCCTCCATTGACATATTATCCAAAATCCCTCTCCAGCTGGGAGGTGTCATCTTGTCAACCAATTGGTGACACGCAAGAGCATTCGGAAGCTCCTTTACGTCAGGCAGACCTGCGAAGGATAGAACAGTCAACCACGTGAAGTATGGTCTTTATTATGCATGACAGATTTCAACTTACTAGGAGTTTCATCTTCGGGGATCTTTAGGGTGGTAGGCACGAAGGTTTTAGCATGGGAGCCTTTGGGTTTCACAGTCCTTGTCGAAGGGGTTGGAAGAGATAATTTTCTTTTCGAAGGAGTTTTCACAGACATCGCAACTCTTCCTTTCTTACTTTTCTTCTTGTGTGACATGCCGGAGGACCGTGCGAGCCTCGCTTGAAATTCCATGATAAGGGGATCGTCAGAATCTGCTACATTTTCCACAAAGTGTGGAGTCTCCTCATTGTTGACTGATATTGACGGAGAGCCTACTCCGTAGCTCACATTCTTTAGATCTTGGGGAATGAAACTAACCTCTCTGGTACCACGAGCTACAACGAAATTCCTGAATGCCATTCCTGCAACAGAAAAAGGAAAGAGATTATAAATATCAGCAGATAAGTTATTTTACTTTATTTGAATGGGTATATACATACTTTTCCCTTCACATATTATATCAGGTTTCAATGGAGAGCCTTCCCAATGATCAATGATGCCCGCCATATACAATACCGGCTCAGGAAATGTTTGAACATCAAATGGATGGCGTGCAAGGTGTTGGTAAAGGGGATTACTTCTTATGAAGTGCGGCAAAGGATCATCAAAGCGTTTCTCGTCAAACCGGAATGCTTTATCCAACAAAGCTGGGTATTCGGGAGGTATGATTGTGTTTTGTACATAGAAAAACAAACCTTTCCATTTTCTTATGTTGGCAAAAGGTTTAGTTATTAAGCAAGGCACATCAGGATCACTTCTTTTAGCCAAGGTTAACCAATCACCACCAGGGCAAAGGTTAATAAAGCCTCTAAGCACATTAAGCGTTGGCTCATAGCCATAAGCTTTGCATACAACAATGTAGGTGGTCAACTTGGCTAAACCAAAGGGATTCAACCTGGAAATATGTACTTGATAATACTGTAAAAACTCTAAGATTAACGGATGAATGGGAATCCTAAAGTTAGATTCTGTAAATGCATGAACATAAAGCCCAACATACCCAACTAGAGCGTCAAAAATATTTTGGTTTTCGTTTGGAAGTATCACTTTAAACTCCTTGGGTATGGCGTATTTTCCAAGAAATTTCGTCAAAGCCTGTTCTGATAGGGTACACTTTTGTTGCCAAATGATTCTTTTCGCTGCCATACTCATCTTGTGTTAGAAACAATGAGAATTGGGGAAGAGAATTACCTTAAAACTCAGAAGAAGCACGAAGCACAGTATTGTGTATGTGTATTGTGGGGCGCAAAGTAAAAGTACGCTCAGGTTGGGATTATGAAGGGTTTATGTATATCTTTGGTAGTTTTTATCCTAGCCATACACGTGCAATCATAATTTGAGTTATACACGGACTCCAATTCAATTTTTAAATTTGGAAAGCTGTTTGTGGTTAGCGAAATCTTAGCTATTGCAGCCTAGGCTATGGTAGTTGGATATTTATTAGCCGCATTTATTGCATAGTTGTTGAAGTACATATCTTCTTTTTGTCTGAATTTGTGACGCAAGAGATATGGTGTAGCATGTTGTTTTTGATTCGAATGCAATTTATACTCGTACGTATATATCACTTTCGACTGGGGGGCTTGATGACGTACCCTACGAACGGGTCGAAGGACTCCTCTTCGAGCCTGTGCGAAGCCCTCTCTTCGGAGGCCCAGGTTAATCTCCTAACACGTTTCATTGGCGTAAAACCATTCATCTATGAAGTGGTTACCATGTGGGAATCCGTCAATCGAAGCCTTAAGCCCTTCAGGGTATCTCCTACAAAGGAACTACAACGGAGAGCTACCTTGACCTGGTCATACTCACGTCTCCTCTTCCTTTAGGCTTTCCCGCCAAAGTAGAGATCGTGGGCTACAAAGCCCTAGCGGTTACCACAAATCATGGGACGCCCCCATGATCTCCGAATCAAGTGCAATCGCCCTCTAAGGCCTATTTCTCCTCTATAAATAGCTTAGACGGGCCATAACCATGGTAGGTTAACTAAACAACAACTGTACTCTCTCAACTTACTACAAACTTACCATATCACATACTTACTCGCACGCCGGAGGTGGTTCGCAGGGTCCAACCCCTGCGCAATCACTTAACGTAGTGTCTTGGTATTTCTTATTTCAGGTTAAAACAAGCTTGGCGCAATCTCAACACCCCATAAATCCTTTGATCATCATCGAAGGCCTGGTAGTGCAATTTATTGTACAATCAACGACCATTGTGTCTATTTGAAAAAGCTACAAGATGGGTCCTTCGTATATCTTCTTCTATATGTAGATGATATGTTGATAGCTTCTCAAAGTCTAGACGAGATTGGAAAGTTAAAGACTCGGTTGAAAAGCGAATTTGAGATGAAGGATCTCAGTGAAGCAAAGATGATTCTCGGCATGGAGATAGTCAGAGACAGAAAATTGAGGAAGCTTTGTTTGACTCAGAAACAATATCTGAGAAAGATTCTAAAGCGTTTTAGGTTCGACAAACAGACAAAACGAGTTAGTACTCCACTCGCTTCTCAATTTAAGATCAGTGCTGCTATGTCACCGAAAAATGATGCAGAGAAGGCATACATGGAGAAAGTGCCTTATGCAAATGCTATCGGTAGCTTAATGTATGCTATGATATGTACTCGACCAGATATTAGTCATGCTGTTGGGATGGTGAGCAGGTATATGCATAACCCTGGAAAAGGACATTGGCAAGCTGTTAAATGTATATTACGGTATATCCATAACACGGTCGATGTAGGGTTAGTATTCAAACATGGAAGTAGTCAGTGGGTAGCAGGATATTGCGATTCTGACTATGCTGGAGATTTAGACAAGCGAAGATCTACTACAGGCTATGTATTTACTCTGGCAAAAGGTCCAATTAGTTGGAAGTCTACCTTACAGTCAACTACTGCTTTGTCAACTACGGAATCAGAGTATATGGCGATTACAAAGGGTGTAAAGGAAGCAATTTGGCTTCATGGGTTGCTCGGTGAACTTGGAATCAATCAGAAATTTGTCATGATGCATTCTGACAGTCAGAGTGCAATTCACTTAGCGAAGAATCAAGTTTATCACGCGAGGATGAAGCACATTGATGTTCGGTATCATTTCATACGAGAGATACTGGAAGAAGGTGGAGTCAGAATCCAGAAGATCCATACTTCTAAGGATCCCGCAGATATGCTGACTAAAGTATTAGCTGGGATCAAGTTCAATTACTGTTTGGACTTGATCTATATTCGGAAAACTTGATTGGTTTTGAAGACTCCACCAACGATGGTTGACGACAAGATTGAAGAATTGATATTCGCCAAGGTGGAGATTTGTTGTATTTGGCTCATTTTTGGATTCAATGAATGCAAGCAAGTGGGCAAATTGAAGACATCAATAATTGGCAAGTTGAGTTCTACAAGTTGTGCAACTTGCTTATCCTTTCTACATGCATGAACTAGCATGGATATGGAGCTTATAAATAGCTCATTAGTCTCTTGTTTCAAACACACCAAAACACACATACAAGCAATCTTGTAGTGTTCTATCCTCCTTTCTTTTGTACTAGTAGGTTTCTAGTTTTGCAATATGTTTCTTTGATTGAGAAATATATAAGAAAGTTTGGTGTTTCATTCTCTTGTTCATTTCATAGTGTCTTAATTTTTAATAAGCTAATTTGGGGTATAGTTGTGGTGTTGAAAGATTCACACTCTTTACCTAGTCGGTGGGATATTATCACGGTTATTACACAACAGGCTACACATAACTCAAAAATTAACAAATTATCTACATTCCTGATAATTATCGTTGTTGCTGTTATGTTGGAGAATAAAATGAGGGGTAGCTAATTTAACCGTTAAAACTCCGAACATGCACATTTGTGGGACGGTAAATATATTTATAAGGTAAATATTAAAGACTTTGTTAGCTTATCTTTAATATACTTATGATAACTTTCTCTACAACTATATGTAGTTATGTACTGTATGTGTTTCATCGTCTTTTAGTTATAGTTCCTAATTTTTATATGTACAAGCTGTAAGATTTACATCATTATTCTAATATGTTCAGATGGTCTTTTGATTTTTTTTGAATATCTCAGGGATCCGTTCAGGGAGATATCGGTATATATCACGAGATTCCTGTTACAGAGGGTGATTGTGAAATCAAACAGTTCAGTTTAATCAAAGTCAGGAGCTCAAAATCACTTTGTAATTACGGACATGAGATTAAATTAGATACCAATGTTGAAAGTTCTTATGAAATACTAGGATGTGGAATGGTTCTCTTGAAGAATTACACAGCCTGGATGACCAGGTATACCTGTTATTTTCTTGTTTTTGCTTCAAAATCTACATCAAATTAGTGTTCTTATGTTTTTGTTTTTAATCAAAGCTACTTACATTTTCAGCCCTTGTGGCCTTATGTATGTTATTTTTGGCAAAATAATAACACAGCCTTCTCCAATTTTGAAAAACTATATCAAATTAGTGTTGTTACTCTTTTCTGCTCCAAGATCTTAAGCCTCCTTCTTCTGCATATTTATATCATAACTGATGCATAAAGCAGCATCGTGCGTATAAATGCATGTATTAATCTCCATTGCATAGTTAACTGATGCATCTAACTTTGGTTGCTTCTAATATCACAAGCATCTTTTCATTTTTTTATATGTCAAACACATCATTTAATTTGTCATTAAGATATGCATCCGTTATTGTAAATAGATTCAAAAGAATACTTCTTTGTAAAAACAAGATGCAGGACAATATATGTGAGGTATTTAGAGGCACACGCAGCAGAGACTATACAGGAAAAGAAAAGAACAATAATTGCCAAACACGCAAAGACTTTATATTGAAGAAACTTAACTCAAAACTCCAATACGATACAATGTAATGCCCTACCCTTCACGGTATATATAGACTAACCAATACATGTTAGACTATAACTAGGATTCCTAATTAATTAATTCCATAACAATTATCCATAACACATCCTATTCTAACTCAACTAGGATACCACATAGATAATTATCCACAAACTAATTAATTTGATATGCTTGCCTTGCTGGCCAAGCAACTCCTCTAGTCCTCCTTTCACGCTCACAGCCATAGGACGACTAGGAATTCTCCAACATTCACCCCCTGAATTTCTGAGTCGTATACGGGAGGTCTTCAACACCAAGTAGATCTCGCATCTCCTTGAACTTGATCTTTGCCAACGCCTTTGTCAATATATCCGCTCTTTGTTCACTGCCAGATATATGCTCAACGGCTACTTCATTGTTTTCAACACACTCTCGAATATAATGAAATTGGGACTTTATATGCTTGGTTTTCTTGTGATACACCGGGTTCTTTACTAAGGCAATCGCTGAAGTGTTATCAACTTTTAGCATCACTCTCTGCGGTTGTCTTCCAGTCACTTCACTTATCAACTCTCGCAGCCAAATAGCTTGACAAGCTGCTGAACTAGCAGCCATATATTCAGCATCACATGAAGATAGTGCTACCGTACTCTGCTTCTCTGAACACCAAGTAATTGGTGCAGAACCATAGTAAAACACATGACCCGTTGTACTCCGACCATCATCAGCATCAATATTATAACTACTATCACTGTAGCCACATAGCACACCCTCTGCTTTTCTCGGATAAACAATCCCATAACTCGCGGTTCCTTTCAAGTATCGAAGAATTTGTTTAATGGCTACCGAATGACTTTGTCTTGGACTTTGCATGTATCGACTCACAATGCCAACTGAATACGCGAGATCCGGACGCGTATGAAGTAAATAGCGTAAACACCCGACTATTTTTCGATAACCGGTTGCTTCAACTTCTGTTTCATCTTCAGCTTTTGATAATTTCAAGTTCGGATCCATTGGAACAAGAACCGGATTACAATCATGCAAACCCGCTTCTTTTAAGATCTTCCACGCATATGCTTCTTGCTTGATTTTAATTCCGTTCGCGCCTTGTGTAACTTCAATACCCAAATAATAAGTCAACCTTCCAAGATCTGACATATCAAACCGTTTCGCCATCTCTTTCTTGAACTCATTAATAATCGACAAACTTGAACCTGTAACAAATAAGTCATCAACATACACGGCTAAGATTAATAAGGAACTACCTACAATCTTTCGATACACGGCTTGTTCTTTAGTACACCGATGAAACTTTAACGCCTTCAACATTGAGTCTAGCTTGATATTCCAAGCCCTCGGTGCTTGCCTTAACCCGTACAAAGCTTTAGAAAGCTTATAAACCTTGTGACTTTCTCTCGGCTTCTCGAATCCTTCCGGTTGAGTTACATACACTTCTTCCTCCAAATCACCATTTAAAAACGCTGTTTTAACATCTAAATGGTGTTGATGCGCATGTGCGTATTGCTCTAATTTATACCCACGGTATGTCGTTGTGGTTTTAGCAGTATTCAAGTTTTAAATTTATATTTAGCCGACTTATCAATAACACACACACTTTAACGAGCAGTGTACCCGGTCAGTATGAATATAATGGTAAGTAGAGTGTCGATCACTAAGAGTGGAACGTATTATCTAGTTATTCTAATCAGTATTTTAATATCTTAAGTTAGCTATACAACCTAATCTAACGCAAGGGGGTTCAGCCTGAGAGACTGGCACGGTTTGGTTATGATTAAATATAAACTAAACTAATAGGCACGAATCAGCGATTAGCACACACGTACACAGATAAATACTTGAGACAATAAGAAGACCTGTCCTGATAGTTAAGTAGCTTGTCACTTGTTTTATTGCTAGTTTTATATGAAGTGTATAGTTCGATGCAACGCACTGAGATTAATCCCTTTCTCGTTGGCTCTAATCTTATCGGCGAGTAAACCCTTAATGATTACTTATGTCTATCCTATTTACCTTTCTTCCTACTTTTCTACAGACGATAGAATGCATAGGCGATAAAATAAATAGGCGAGGAAGGGGCATGGCGACCCAAGCAATGCTCAGCTAGACACAGAGGTTATCAATGCACTAATAAAAGTCACCAAAGACATCAACATATAAACTTTAATTAATGGGAAAGCAATTTGAAGGGGAGTTGAAGTGCATGATTAAATCAATGACACAAGCCCATCAATCCTGATAAATTAAAGTGTACTAATACAATAAAACAAAACTACTTAATGAATTGAATACATGCAGGACCTTCTTACAGCTCTTGTATCTTCGTTCAAGGTGTGTCTTGTGCTGCTACTTCGTCTGAATTCGTCCTAGGGTTTCTTCGGTCTTTGTGTTTTGCTAAAATGTCGAACTCTGAAATTCGTCTAACTTTAGGTTATTTATAGTTTCTGTCTGAGGGCTAGATGCGGCGCATAGGATAAGTAGATGTGGCGCATTGACTTAACTTTGCGTGGGGTCCAAGATTAATATATTCAGGAATATTCGTACACCGCCAGAAGATGCGGCGTAACTCCATTTCTAGATGCGGCGCATGTCCTTGCTGTCTTGGATCGTAGCTTGTGAAATCTTGATAGTGATGTTCCGTATATAATAAGTAGGATGCGGCGTATCTGGAGCAGAATAATCTTGATCTTGTAAATTTCAGTAGACTCTTAACTTCTTGCTTGTTTTGCTCCATAATTAGTCCAAAATTGCCAAGTTTCACATAATACTTGTTTTTACCTGAGAATTACAAAAGTAAACATTAACGTATCTGTAATACCCAAAAATCTGAAAGCAAGTAAAAGACAAAAATGCCCCTATGAATTTAAAAAAATTTAATAAAAGGTTTATAAAGTACCGAATCAATCCCGAACTTCTGGAAATGGACAAGTTATGTCACCAAATATTTTTGAAAACTCCAATTAATATTTTTGCAAGCTATAAAATTACCAAATTGCCCTTCATGTGCCGAATAAAATTTATATCAATATTATTATAGTTTTAATGATAATTAAAACACATTAAATGACAAATTAAAGCCCAATAATTATTCCCAAACCAAAAATCCGAAATTATAGCCCATTCCCTCCCCTAAAACCAGTATCTCCCATTATTCATAATTATCCCATTTATCCTTTCCCTAAAATACAATCCGATCAAAACCAAACCACACAAATAATTCGTATATCAAAATCCGGCCACCAAGAAATTCAAGGATCATTTTTCTGGGTTGGATCTTAATCTAAAGAAGCTACGAAAAATAAGAATAGGGGCTGTGGTTCGCCGGTTTGATCTTGGTCGAGTTCTTGTCATTTTTCCATACGTGAAGGTATAATTCGCTCATCTTGTTTCTACATGATCTAAAATTCATCTTATAATTTTATTACATTCCTTACATCATATTAGACTCAGGAAAAATAAGTACTTCGAAGCATGCAAGGGTTTTGGGTCGTTTTTGAATTTATGGGTTAAAACACACCTATTTTCCAAAATAATGTGTAACGATTTTTCTGAGGGACATATTTATTTTATTTGGACCTTATATGATGTGTATGTTCTGGGAAAAATGTTGGAATAATTTATAAAGGCCTAGATGAGTCTTTGTAATTATTGTGGTTAAAAATATGCCTAAAATCAAATAGATACGATACGATTTTTCTATGTTGGTTTTATAATTTTTCTGAGTTCTTTATACATCTAATAACATGGGAAAAATATTGGTTTGATTTTTGGAGGCTTATACGAATTATAGTAGAATTAATTATAAACTGGGTTTTTGAAAATCAAAGGAAGAAAAAGAAAACAAAAGTAATCGATCTGGTTTTTCTAATTAGGGTTTGAATCTGGAAGTTTAATGATGTTTTAAGGTTGATATAATGATGACCTAATTATTGGGTAATGATTGATTAAATTAGGGCTTGTAATTTTCATTTAAAAAGTATATCCGGTTTGGAATTAATTAAGAAGGGGGTGTTTTGTAATTTTCCAAACTTGTGGGTTATTTTTATAAGTCATATTAGATCTGGGAGAATGTGAAAAATTATAATATGGGGTCCTTATGTGTAAATTTTACAAGAAACGAATTTATGATAATTAAAGGGTATGTTTTGTAAATTATTAAAAGAGAGGGACTAAAAGTGTAATTTCTGGAAATTTGAAGTCAATCTGAGTAAATGATGATATTAAGGGTGTTTTGTGCAAATTTGAGTATTTATGGGCTTAATGTGTAATTAATATGGAATTATGATTTAAATTATAAGTTTTGTAAACTTAAGGGACTAAATATGTAATTTCTGAAACTTGAGGGGCTGGATTCGTACAATAAGTAATTCTAAAGTTATATTCTGTATTTTGATAAAATATGAGGTTTGTTTGGTAATTATGGATAAGATAAGGATTTAAAGTGTAAAATTATGAATTAAGGGGTTTAAATGGAAATTTTGTAAACTAAGGGGTATAAAATGTAATTTGGCAAACTTGAAGTATTGAAGACATACATTCCGAATAAATGAAGGATTAAAAAGAATGAATGTGATAATTACATATTTGACCTTTAACTTTGGAGGAATTACATTTGAAACCCTAAAGTATGGAAACTTGCCAAATAAGGAAACCTGCCTAAAATAGAAAGTTATTAAAAAGTAAAGGAAAACCAAAATGGTAATCTGACTTAGAATCTTCTGTAATTCCGTCTTCTATTCCTCTAGGTGTGAAGAAGGAGAGATCCTGATCTGTTTGTGCTTCTATTTCTGTTTTTGCATTCCTAATAAGGTACAGATATTCTGCCCTTTTTTTTCAGTAAGGGTGTCCTCTTGCTTATTTCATTCAGTATCTATGATTCATCTTAGTATTTCTCTGAGCCGTTGTTATACTCTGATTGGGTCTTCATTATGCATATCAGTTGGTTATGATCTGAGCCTTTTATATGGGGCTTTCCTATTTGAATCTATGTCTTTGTTAGGTTTTTTCCCTAATTCATGAACCTTGCTTTATTTATTTTGATACATGATATGATCTGTCCATCACCCTGTAATGTGAATATTTATGACCCTGGAATACTTTGAAGGTTCATAGGATTTTATAACTAAATGTAAAAACTCTTCTTAATTACATGTGAAAATGTTTTGAAAACTTTCTTTAAAGGACCTACTTTATGAAGACTGTTTAAGGTTTACTTTCACGAAAGCTATTTTAAAAGATTACTTTTTGAACTATGATAGGAACTTTTATATAAATCTTTAAATTGAACCTTGTTATGAACCTTGAAACAAAATGATATGAACCTTCTGATTTTGGACTCCCTGATACTCGACCCTTCTGACATTGGACCTTTTGATATTGAACCTATTTTCTGATTCCTGGTTTATTGCTATGCTTCCTTGTTCTGTGAACCCTGTTTGTTTCTTTCATGATATTATGAGCGTTTGATATGATCTTTCTGATATATGATCTTTCTGATTTATGATCCTTCTGATTGATGATCTTTCTGATATATGATCTTTCTGATATTAAAACTTTCTGATATTGAACCTTTATGATATTGACCTACTGTTATGACCTTCCTGATATGAGCCTCTGATATGAACTTCTGATATTCTGAAATGGGAATTGACTTATGCAACTAAACTAAATACTTAATGCCTTGCCATAAACCTGAATACTTGAACCTGACACCTGAATACCTGACACCTGACACCTGATACATGATACTGATTTCTGATACATGATACTGATTTCTAATACATGATACGGATTTCTGATACATGATACTGATTCCTGATACATGATTCTCGATACATGATACTGATTTCTGATACATGACACCTGACACATGATACATGATACCTGACCCTAACCCACAGTTTGATACTACGAGCCATAACTAGTCATGAGGGTTTCATGACCATGTCATCGATGCACCGATGGCATGACTCTAGGGCAGGAGAGTGATGACCTGTTCCGTCCCTTTTCTGTATTTTATTTGGTGTGTTGGGAGGTTTATGGCTACCAGGGGCGTATGGATGCATCCTAGAACTGTTCTGATTACTGATTACTGATTTCTGTATTACTGGTGACTGATGGTGTGTGCGATACACGTCTTTCACACTCTGGGAGCTGATCACTCCATATTTTCTGATTTCTGGGATTAGTGAGAGGAACATCTCTCTGCATGGCGGTATGATTATGATTTCATGTTCATGTTTCTGGGCTCGTAGAGGATTTCTGTTACCCTACACCTTGTAACCTTATAACCTGATTACCTTTGCTTTCCATTACTATTACTGTCACCCGGCAACCTGGTATGTGATTTAACACTTTACTTGATTTGATCTGACCTGGTATGTGGTAGGATCTTGGATTACGTGGTTATACTTATTTTTCTGTAACAAGTGTTATTCATGTTATATCTGTATAATTTTTATATACCTGTTTCTGACTCTTGTGGTATTCATTCTTCTACTTCGCTATTTTTCCGTTACTGCTTGTTACCGTTATATCTGTTCACTGGGCTTTTTAAGCTCAGCCGCACGTTTTCTTTTCGTGTGCGGCAGGTTTAGTTGGAAGCTGGGTTATTTATAGAGAGGACCTTGGACTTAGAAGAATTTTACTAGCAGTTTGGAATTAGCTATTGATGATGGTTAGAAGAACTCATGTTAGACTTAGAAATCGTTGTATTGAAATCCTGTAATTTCATATTTTCTTTGTAACCATTGAATTCTATTGTATTATTAATGTCATGTGCTTGTATTTGTTCTGATAAGGATCCGTATTTGTGACATCTCTACCCTTGCCGGGTCGGGGTGTTACAATTTATGGTATCAGAGCACTGGCTGACGACTTGTAATACATTTACCCTGTCCTGTGCATTTAGGACCATTAGGTTTCCACTGTAAGAACATAGGAGAACACCTTGAGGACTTTCTTTAGGATTCCCTGATATGAACTTAGGCTTTAACCGGTGAGGAATGGGTAGACTATAAGGTATTCAAGTATCATCGTTTTCGCATCACTCTAATTCATGCCTTGCTATGACATTTCTTTGGTTAACCTCTGAGATTTTAGAAGTACTAGGTGGATTAAGATAAGATGTTTAGTTCCCAACTTGAGATAAAGTATGATCATCATGATGGTATACTCATATGAGGCTGGTATTATGACGGTTCGCGAACGTGATAATACCTACGTCATATGACGTACCCTCATTGTGATCATAGGATATTTCGAGGAGTGCCTTTGAAACCTTAGAAATGCTGACATTTGGCTGAGATCATCTGTGTTTAGTAAGATGTTAAGTTCGATCTACCTATGCGTTTAATCTGCTTTCACCGTTACGAGTATACTCTGCCTGAATAAGTTGGAAATCTCGAATTGCATTCTGTTGACCTCAGTTACCAATCGTTAACCCTTTGAAGAACTCCCTACTGTTGATACAGTTGAATTAATTTGAAATCTTGTTCGCATTCCGTATGAGTATTCCGTTCTCATTTCTCTCCGCTTCCTGCAAATTTCGAGGACGAAATTTTTTTGTTAGTGGGGAAGAAGTTGTAATACCCAAAAATCTGAAAGCAAGTAAAAGACAAAAATGCCCCTATGAATTTAAAAAAAATTTAATAAAAGGTTTATAAAGTACCGAATCAATCCCGAACTTCTGGAAATGGACAAGTTATGTCACCAAATATTTTTGACAACTCCAATTAATATTTTTGCAAGCTATAAAATTACCAAATTGCCCTTCATGTGCCGAATAGAATTTATATCAATATTATTATAGTTTTAATGATAATTAAAACACATTAAATGACAAATTAAAGCCCAATA
The DNA here is from genome assembly GCA_021014915.2 of Artemisia tridentata subsp. tridentata. NCBI lineage: Eukaryota > Viridiplantae > Streptophyta > Magnoliopsida > Asterales > Asteraceae > Artemisia > Artemisia tridentata. The sequence continues at coordinate 338,635,943 of CP139505.1, read as the reverse complement.
ATTATTCCCAAACCAAAAATCCGAAATTATAGCCCATTCCCTCCCCTAAAACCAGTATCTCCCATTATTCATAATTATCCCATTTATCCTTTCCCTAAAATACAATCCGATCAAAACTAAACCACACAAATAATTCGTATATCAAAATCCGGCCACCAAGAAATTCAAGGATCATTTTTCTGGGTTGGATCTTAATCTAAAGAAGCTACGAAAAATAAGAATAGGGGCTGTGGTTCGCCGGTTTGATCTTGGTCGAGTTCTTGTCATTTTTCCATACGTGAAGGTATAATTCGCCCATCTTGTTTCTACACGATCTAAAATTCATCTTATAATTTTCTTACATTCCTTACATCATAATAGACTCAGGAAAAATAAGTACTTCGAAGCATGCAAGGGTTTTGGGTCGTTTTTGAATTTATGGGTTAAAACACACCTATTTTCCAAAATAATGTGTAACGATTTTTCTGAGGGACATATTTATTTTATTTGGACCTTATATGATGTGTATGTTCTGGGAAAAATGTTGGAATAATTTATAAAGGCTTAGATGAGTCTTTGTAATTATTGTGGTTAAAAATATGCCTAAAATCAAATAGATACCATACAATTTTTCTATGTTGGTTTTATAATTTTTCTGAGTTCTTTATACATCTAATAACATGGGAAAAATATTGGTTTGATTTTTGGAGGCTTATACGAATTATAGTAGAATTAATTATAAATTGGGTTTTTGAAAATCAAAGGAAGAAAAAGAAAACAAAAGTAATCGATCTGGTTTTTCTAATTAGGGTTTGAATCTGGAAGTTTAATGATGTTTTAAGGTTGATATAATGATGACCTAATTATTGGGTAATGATTGATTAAATTAGGGCTTGTAATTTTCATTTAAAAAGTATATCCGGTTTGGAATTAATTAAGAAGGGGGTGTTTTGTAATTTTCCAAACTTGTGGGTTATTTTTATAAGTCATATTAGATCTGGGAGAATGTGAAAAATTATAATATGGGGTCCTTATGTGTAAATTTTACAAGAAACGAATTTATGATAATTAAAGGGTATGTTTTGTAAATTATTAAAAGAGAGGGACTAAAAGTGTAATTTCTAGAAATTTGAAGTCAATCTGAGTAAATGATGATATTAAGGGTGTTTTGTGCAAATTTGAGTATTTATGGGCTTAATGTGTAATTAATATGGAATTATGATTTAAATTATAAGTTTTGTAAACTTAAGGGACTAAATATGTAATTTCTGAAACTTGAGGGGCTGGATTCGTACAATAAGTAATTCTAAAGTTATATTCTGTATTTTGATAAAATATGAGGTTTGTTTGGTAATTATGGATAAGATAAGGATTTAAAGTGTAAAATTATGAATTAAGGGGTTTAAATGGAAATTTTGTAAACTAAGGGGTATAAAATGTAATTTGGCAAACTTGAAGTATTGAAGACGTACATTCCGAATAAATGAAGGATTAAAAAGAATGAATGTGATAATTACATATTTGACCTTTAACTTTGGAGGAATTACATTTGAAACCCTAAAGTATGGAAACTTGCCAAATAAGGAAACCTGCCTAAAATAGAAAGTTATTAAAAAGTAAAGGAAAACCAAAATGGTAATCTGACTTAGAATCTTCTGTAATTCCGTCTTCTATTCCTCTAGGTGTGAAGAAGGAGAGATCCTGATCTGTTTGTGCTTCTATTTCTGTTTTTGCATTCCTAATAAGGTACAGATATTCTGCCCTTTTTTTTCAGTAAGGGTGTCCTCTTGCTTATTTCATTCAGTATCTATGATTCATCTTAGTATTTCTCTGAGCCGTTGTTATACTCTGATTGGGTCTTCATTATGCATATCAGTTGGTTATGATCTGAGCCTTTTATATGGGGCTTTCCTATTTGAATCTATGTCTTTGTTAGGTTTTTTCCCTAATTCATGAACCTTGCTTTATTTATTTTGATACATGATATGATCTGTCCATCACCCTGTAATGTGAATATTTATGACCCTGGAATACTTTGAAGGTTCATAGGATTTTATAACTAAATGTAAAAACTCTTCTTAATTACATGTGAAAATGTTTTGAAAACTTTCTTTAAAGGACCTACTTTATGAAGACTGTTTAAGGTTTACTTTCACGAAAGCTATTTTAAAAGATTACTTTTTGAACTATGATAGGAACTTTTATATAAATCTTTAAATTGAACCTTGTTATGAACCTTGAAACAAAATGATATGAACCTTCTGATTTTGGACTCCCTGATACTCGACCCTTCTGACATTGGACCTTTTGATATTGAACCTATTTTCTGATTCCTGGTTTATTGCTATGCTTCCTTGTTCTGTGAACCCTGTTTGTTTCTTTCATGATATTATGAGCGTTTGATATGATCTTTCTGATATATGATCTTTCTGATTTATGATCCTTCTGATTGATGATCTTTCTGATATATGATCTTTCTGATATTAAAACTTTCTGATATTGAACCTTTATGATATTGACCTACTGTTATGACCTTCCTGATATGAGCCTCTGATATGAACTTCTGATATTCTGAAATGGGAATTGACTTATGCAACTAAACTAAATACTTAATGCCTTGCCATAAACCTGAATACTTGAACCTGACACCTGAATACCTGACACCTGACACCTGATACATGATATTGATTTCTGATACATGATACTGATTTCTAATACATGATACGGATTTCTGATACATGATACTGATTCCTGATACATGATTCTCGATACATGATACTGATTTCTGATACATGACACCTGACACATGATACATGATACCTGACCCTAACCCACAGTTTGATACTACGAGCCATAACTAGTCATGAGGGTTTCATGACCATGTCATCGATGCACCGATGGCATGACTCTAGGGCAGGAGAGTGATGACCTGTTTCGTCCCTTTTCTGTATTTTATTTGGTGTGTTGGGAGGTTTATGGCTACCAGGGGCGTATGGATGCATCCTAGAACTGTTCTGATTACTGATTACTGATTTCTGTATTACTGGTGACTGATGGTGTGTGCGATACACGTCTTTCACACTCTGGGAGCTGATCACTCCATATTTTCTGATTTCTGGGATTAGTGAGAGGAACATCTCTCTGCATGGCGGTATGATTATGATTTCATGTTCATGTTTCTGGGCTCGTAGAGGATTTCTGTTACCCTACACCTTGTAACCTTATAACCTGATTACCTTTGCTTTCCATTACTATTACTGTCACCCGGCAACCTGGTATGTGATTTAACACTTTACTTGATTTGATCTGACCTGGTATGTGGTAGGATCTTGGATTACGTGGTTATACTTATTTTTCTGTAACAAGTGTTATTCATGTTATATCTGTATAATTTTTATATACCTGTTTCTGACTCTTGTGGTATTCATTCTTCTACTTCGCTATTTTTCCGCTACTGCTTGTTACCGTTATATCTGTTCACTGGGCTTTTTAAGCTCAGCCGCACGTTTTCTTTTCGTGTGCGGCAGGTTTAGTTGGAAGCTGGGTTATTTATAGAGAGGACCTTGGACTTAGAAGAATTTTACTAGCAGTTTGGAATTAGCTATTGATGATGGTTAGAAGAACTCATGTTAGACTTAGAAATCGTTGTATTGAAATCCTGTAATTTCATATTTTCTTTGTAACCATTGAATTCTATTGTATTATTAATGTCATGTGCTTGTATTTGTTCTGATAAGGATCCGTATTTGTGACATCTCTACCCTTGCCGGGTCGGGGTGTTACAGTATCGATTCTCACAGATAATATAATAAAACAAGTCAAATAAATAGGATAAATGATGATAATAAAATGTACTTATTTGAGTTCATCAAATATCCCCCCACTTGAACTTTACTTGTCCCCAAGTAAACCTTAGAATAAATCTTATGAAAATTTATCCTAAAAGATATTAGGATTTATTTTTATATTTAAGCATGTATTCATTTTGTCATAATCACACAACCAAACACTTAACGAATTAGAAGTAAAATAAAATATATTGATAAAAGGAAATCTAATCGTTTAACTGTCCAGTCGTGACGAATATTCTATCATAAGCTTGGCAAGTATACGCATCTCCTCCACTAAAGCCAAGGGATAACAAGTCTAAAACGGTAAAAAGGGTTTGTAGGTTAAGGGTTGATCATTCTTCTTAATCTCTATCGATCTCAAATTCCAGAAAAGGCGACAAAATCACAAATACATGATCGAATCCACGAACACGATACTTGCAATTGCTCAAATCCTTAACTCAAATAGGCTAAAGATAGGACCAAGTAATCTTCACCAATAATATTATATCAAAAAGGGCGACAAAATCATAAATACATAGCCGAATCCACGACTACGATACTTAAGATTGCTCAAATCCCTAATCTCAATAAATCAAAGGTTTGGATAAAGAATAATATAGGGTATGGATAATATTTGGGATACAAATTGGTGTAAAATGAAAAATAAACAAAACAGATAAATTAAAATCCTAAGTGTGGTTAATCACAATCCCAACCATCCCATGAATAAGACTCATATCACTGAATAACTCACGCTTTAACACTTGAAACACACGCTTTAGGTAGACACGAATTATACTCAACAAGATCTCAATCAAAGAATAACCTTAGTTGGCGTTCCCATAATGTCCAACTCCCATTCAATCCATAGATATAATATACAACAACTAGTGGTGATATCGACCACTTAATACAAAACTTTTACATAAGTTGGTTAAAACAAACTTCCAACTTTTCTTTTTTCTTTTTCTTTTCTCATTTTTTTTTCGATTTTTTTTTTTTTTTTTTTTTTTTTTTTTTTTTTTTTTTTTAATTTTTAAACTTGAAACATAAACATAGATGTGTAAAATTTCACCACATCACTATAACGATAACTCTGGATAATTTTTCCATACTTTTCATGACTTCAGAAATAACGGTAATAGTGAAAGTAGTAAACACACGAAAAATAAACTCAAAGATATACAATATTTACTTTCACTCCAATTGCATTGTGCAATTTCCCGACCTAACCATAGATAATGAATTACGCACGCGAACACAGGTAATGTAAGGAAACACACTTTGCCTAAAGCAATTAACCAACCACGGATTTTAATCTACAGGGTAGGCTAAGGTGTAAGGGTGTAACGAAACATTATAACAAAGGTGTAAGAAACGAAAGGAATGGCTCTGAGTGTTTTTCTAGGGGTATCTTACTCTAAAAGTGAGAGTAACAAAAGGGTTTATACGGGGGTTAACTAACCAGTGTAGTTAGCTAATATCACATAACATATAAAGGCTATTTGGGTGTAATCCTAGAAATTTACCAATTTAGACAAGTCATTCCAATTATATAAATAATACTTATTATGGTGGTCTCGAATAGTATACAAGCCAAGTTCTAAAGTTTACAAGTCACCGGCACACTCATAGATTTGTGAATTTTGAAAAGTTCACAATTTTTGAAAATAATGTTATGTGTGCAGCTATGTAATTTAGACTTTAAACAAAAACATGCTAAAAATTTTAAATTTTGATATATTAAGCACATTTTAAGCATATTTTGAAAAAGTTTAGGACAAGTAAGTGTTCTAATTCTCCAATCCCCCCACTTAAGTTAAACAACGTCCTCGTTGTTTGTATCAAAGATTAAAAAAACTGGAAAATAAAAGAATTAGAACAGAAAAACTCCCCTGAGATTTGCTCGGTATGATCCTCCATTATTTGTGTAAGAGCAAAAATCATCTTTCTTGTGGATGAGAACGTTTAAGCTTCATATTTGATGTATCCACAGGAAATGCAGGAATCTATAATACCATCAAGACTTTAACACACCTAAGTTAAGAAGGTTCAAACTTGCATAATACATTAGTAGTTAGCAAAAATAAAACTTAAAAATTAAACTGAAAATCATCAGGTCAGTCGATACGCCGTATCTTATGGAAGAAGATACGCCGTATCGAGCCTGGAATAAATACGAATCAGAATAGAAGATGCGTCGCATCCTTAACCAGGGATGCGCCGCATTAAAATAAACTGACAGAAAGTTTTTAAAGTTAAAAATAAAAATGCAGAAAATAAAGTAAGATATGACCAGTGCATGAGATGCGTCGCATCTCAGGATTGAGATGCGCCGTATCTTCTGCGGGCCTGACTGACTCGACACAGAACAGAATAGTAAAAATTTTCCTCCGGGTTGTCTCCCGGTCAGCACTTGTCTTTATTCCAGAGTCTTCAAGTTAGACTCACGTTCGGCTCCTTAATACCGATCATTGAAGGAGTCGGAAGCATCGCGCTCCCTCATCGCCAGTCCAGTAATATTGAACACTCCTTGCTCGTCCTTAATTTCCACGCCGTTCTTCTTTAATATGTTTGTTAATCACTACGCAATCATCAACGATTTGATTACTCCAGCTAGCATCTCATTGTCGGGCTCAGAATGTAATCTTCCATAGTGATGCTTAAGCCATCATTTATCCTGAAAGTAAACCAACTTGCGCACGAGAGTAGTGGAACGATCAAAGTGAATATCAAAAATCAACTATATTTATCAAATTAAATTCGTCGTATTAACAAAAGCTAATGCGCCGTATTTTCGTTACGTTTCGAAATATCAGATTTTTGATTCAGAAGATGCGCCGTACCGATAAAAATCGATGCGTCGTATCTGTTTAATAATTCAAAAACTGTTTTTAATTAAAATAATAGATACGCCGTATCTGCTAAAGCAGATGCGTCGTATGGCGTTATCGTTTAGAAAAATTTCTTATTAAAACAGATACGCCGTATCTTGGGGAAAGATGCGTCGTATCGAATTTATTAAACGCGTTGTATTTTATAAAAATTAAACGCAATACGCCGTATCTATGAAAATAGATGCGCCGTATCGTTTGAATTAGCTCAGTACAACGATAGCAGAACACAGAAAAATAAAAATAAAAACAAAAATAAAAACAAACGAAAGGAAACAAAAATTAAACACACAAAAACAGAGAATATGCAAAATAATACAATGAATGCAAATTAACCTAATATACAACAGAGTTAGCGGTTAGAATTAAAATTAAAAACCTAATTAAAATACTAATCAAATTAACAGATAATAACAATTCACTCCCCGGCAGCGGCGCCAAAAACTTGATGCGCGTGTGCGTATTGCTCTAATTTATACCCACGGTATGTCGTTGTGGTTTTAGCAGTATTCAAGTTTTAAATTTATATTTAGCCGACTTATCAATAACACACACACTTTAACGAGCAGTGTACCCGGTCAGTATGAATATAATGGTAAGTAGAGTGTCGATCACTAAGAGTGGAACGTATTATCTAGTTATTCTAATCAGTATTTTAATATCTTAAGTTAGCTATACAACCTAATCTAACGCAAGGGGGTTCAGCCTGAGAGACTGGCACGGTTTGGTTATGATTAAATATAAACTAAACTAATAGGCACGAATCAGCGATTAGCACACACGTACACAGATAAATACTTGAGACAATAAGAAGACCTGTCCTGATAGTTAAGTAGCTTGTCACTTGTTTTATTGCTAGTTTTATATGAAGTGTATAGTTCGATGCAACGCACCGAGATTAATCCCTTTCTCGTTGGTTCTAATCTTATCGGCGAGTAAACCCTTAATGATTACTTATGTCTATCCTATTTACCTTTCTTCCTACTTTTCTACAGACGATAGAATGCATAGGCGATAAAATAAATAGGCGAGGAAGGGGCATGGCGACCCAAGCAATGCTCAGCTAGACACAGAGGTTATCAATGCACTAATAAAAGTCACCAAAGACATCAACATATAAACTTTAATTAATGGGAAAGCAATTTTAAGGGGAGTTGAAGTGCATGATTAAATCAATGACACAAGCCCATCAATCCTGATAAATTAAAGTGTACTAATACAATAAAACAAAACTACTTAATGAATTGAATACATGCAGGACCTTCTTACAGCTCTTGTATCTTCGTTCAAGGTGTGTCTTGTGCTGCTACTTCGTCTGAATTCGTCCTAGGGTTTCTTCGGTCTTTGTGTTTTGCTAAAATGTCGAACTCTGAAATTCGTCTGACTTTGGGGTATTTATAGTTTCTGTCTGAGGGCTAGATGCGGCGCATAGGATAAGTAGATGCGGCGCATTGACTTAACTTCGCGTGGGGTCCAAGATTAATATATTCAGGAATATTCGTACACCGCCAGAAGATGCGGCGTAACTCCATTTCTAGATGCGGCGCATGTCCTTGCTGTCTTGGATCGTAGCTTGTGAAATCTTGATAGTGATGCGCCGTATATAATAAGTAGGATGCGGCGTATCTGGAGCAGAATAATCTTGATCTTGTAAATTTCAGTAGACTCTTAACTTCTTGCTTGTTTTGCTCCATAATTAGTCCAAAATCGCCAAGTTTCACATAATACTTGTTTTTACCTGAGAATTACAAAAGTAAACATTAACGTATCGATTCTCACAGATAATATAATAAAATAAGTCAAATAAATAGGATAAATGATGATAATAAAATGTACTTATTTGAGTTCATCAGGTGTATTTCCCAACCCTCCACGGATGCAAGGGAAATTAGAAACCGGATCGTCTCGATTCGCGCAACCGGTGCAAAAACTTCATCAAAGTCAATACCTTGTCTCTGCACACACCCCTTTGCTACAAGTCTCGCTTTATATTTATTAATAGTTCCATCCGCATTCTTCTTTATTTTGAAAACCCACTTCAAACCGATTGGTTTAACGCCTTTCGGTAAATTAACTAGCCTCCACGTATGGTTCCGCTCAATTGAATTAATTTCTTCTCGCATTGCTTTCACCCATTCCCCTTTTAACTTTGCTTCGCCAAAATTACTCGGTTCATCATCAATTAAGAGCAACTCGCAAGAATTTAATTCATAATCATTATATTTAACTGGTAAAACCGATTTGCGAGTAGAACGCCTAACCTGAGGTTCGCTTTCTGAACTGTTCGATTAACCAAACTCGTTTGGGCCTGAATCGGGCTGATCAGAATTATTATTCATGTCAGGGCCTGATGGGCTAAATAATTACTGTTCACATCAGAATCTGATGGGTTGTTGTTATCGCTTGGGCCTGATGGGCTGTTAGAACTGCTGTTTCCTTCAGAAGCAACATTCGCTGATATAGAACCACTTGAATTTATGAAGCTGCTGTTGGAATTAATAGAACCAACTTCAATTATATTACCCCAACTCACAATAAAATTCCCAGGTTCTAAATCTTTCTCAGCTTGTGATTTTTTCCAGTTCCACCCCATTGACTCGTCAAACTCAACATCCCTATTAACAACAATTTGTCTTGAAATTGGATCATATAATCGGTACCCTTTGGATCTGGGTTCACTTCCAAGATGTACCAATATTTCAGACCGATCATCTAACTTTTGGACATTCGTTTCCACCTTCGCAAAGGCTATACAACCAAATACTCGCACGTGATCCAAATTTGGTTGTTTGCCTTTATATTTTTCATACGGAGTCACTCCCACTAATGCACGCGTAGGAGTTCGGTTTATCAAATATGTCACATGCCTCACCGCCTCACCCCATAAGTAATTCGGAAATTTCATAGCCTTCATAATGCTCCGAACCATCTCCATAAGTGTACGGTTTCGCCGCTCGACCACGCCATTTTGTTGTGGCGTATAAGGCGTTGTCAAATGCCTAATTACGCCTTCTTCATCACAAAAACGGTTGAATGCACGGGAAGTAAACTCGCCACCTCTATCGGTTCGCAAGGTCTTGAGTAGATTTCCCGTTTGTTTTTCCACCATCGCCTTGAACAACTTTATTGTCTCGAACGCTCCACTTTTCTCCTTCAACATGTAAGTCCACATATATCTTGAAAAGTCATCGATCAAAACTAAAATATAACGATTACCTTTCATGGTCGATGGGGAGATTGGTCCACATAAATCACCATGGACCAATTCTAGAGTTCTTGATGCTCGAAAAGACGCCTTCTTTGGGAATGGTTTTCGTGTTTGCTTTCCAACCATACACGCTTCACAAACTTTGTTCTCGTGACGTATCTTTGGAACTCCTAAAGCCATCCCATTCATTTGCTCCAAGGTCTTGAAACTTGCATGCCCGAGTCTCGCGTGCCATAACCATGAATCTTCATTGATTTTCGCCATAAGACAAACGGGAGTACCCATATTCAACTTTACCTTGTACATGCGGTTTTTCGAGCGAGCAACACGTATTACTAATTTTCCTCCACTATCAAACATTGTAAGAAAATCATCTTTCATCCGAATTTCACATCCACATTCGATTGCTTGACCCAAGCTAATCACGTTATTTTTCAAATCCGGAATGAAATAGACATCGGTTAATATTTTTTGTTCACCGGTTTTTCCCACAAATATAATCGACCCTTTTCCTTTAATCGTCACACGCGAACCATCACCAAACTTCACAGTACCTGTTATCCGCTCGTTTAACTCCGCAAAATAACTTCGGCATCCCGTCATGTGGTTGCTAGCTCCGTTATCAAGATACCAAGAATCTTCTTCACTAGAATCGGCTTCAAATTTCTTGGGCAAAACCTTTTCTTCGTTTAAAAATATTTTCCTTGAACAGTCTTCATCATGAAAAACGTTTCATCAACCCCATTTTCTTATTCTTCAGCTTGTGTCAAGTTTGCCTCTTGTTTCTGGAATCGATCTAGACACTTTGAAACGAAGTGTCCATATTTATCACACCGGTAACATTTAATTCCCGATAAATCACGCCTTTTATTCGTTTGCTTTCCATTATCTTGGGTTTGCTTTCCATTATCTTGGGTTTTATCTTGCTTTTGACCTTGGTTTTGGGTGTTACCCCTTCCACGGCCTCGACCTCGCGACGTGTTCGACCCCTACCAGAACAACGTCCATAGTTAGAAGAAGATTCAGTTTTAGAGAACATTAACTTACTTGAGCTGTCATTATCTTCTTCCTTAATTCTTTCTTCGTAGGCTTTCATTCTACCGACCACATCTTCGTACCCTACTGTCTTCAAGTCCAAGACTTGTTCAAGTGAAGCCACGATGTGAATAAAACGCCTCGATAAACTTGTAAGAAACCTCTTTACAAGTTTTCGTTCTTCTATTTTTTTCACCAAGTATCGCAGCCTTTGATGAAAGTCCCGACAACTTAGAAGCGAATTCATCAATAGTCTCGGTATCACGCATCTTCAAACCTTCAAACTTGGTCATTAAAGTTTGAAGTCTCGCCTCTTTCACACGCTCCGCACCAAGATTTCTTGATTTTATAGCTTCCCACATGTCTTTCGCTGATTTCAGAGTTCCTATTTGAAGTATCACGTCTTCTGGTATTGATTGGAACAGAAGTGCCTTCACCACGTTGTTCCTCTTTGCATCCGTAGAACCTAGTTCGATTACTTCCCACACTCCATGAATACCCATGATTACTTCCATTCGCATACTCCAGATGGTATAGTTTGTTTTTGTCAGCATAGGGCACTGAAACATGGGGTCTTTTGCTGTTGACTACGCACCTTGATCACCCATCTTCCTCCTACGCGAGTAAGTCTGTGGTGATGACGGTTGAGACTTATCCAGCCCTGGTAACTAACAACCTGTCTCTTGATACCAATGAGGTATTTAGAGGAGGCACACGCAGCAGACACTATACAGGAAAAGAAAAGAACAATAATTGCCAAACACGCAAAGACTTTATATTGAAGAAACTTAACTCAAAACTCCAATACGATACAATGTAATGCCCTACCCTTCACGGTATATATAGACTAACCAATACATGTTAGACTATAACTAGGATTCCTAATTAATTAATTCCATAACAATTATCCATAACACATCCTATTCTAACTCAACTAGGATACCACATAGATCCGACTAAATTATGCACAAACTAATTAATTTGATATGCTTGCCTTGCTGGCCAAGCAACTCCTCTAGTCCTCCTTTCACGCTCACAGCCATAGGACGACTAGGAATTCTCCAACAATATGCATACATGCCATCAGTGTAGCATATGCATATAATGCAACGAATCTGGATAATGTGATGTTTTCCGTTTAAACACGGATACATTATCAGATTGTGTGGGTTTTATCAGATACAATCTGTGTTATCCATGTGTGAGATAGAATAATATCAGAACTATATATTAATTTTTTTTAACAAATTTGCACTTGTCCCATATATTTTGGATGAGGTCAGTTGTTGAATCCCAAGAAATTAAAATGTTAACTAATCTCGATGGTGTTTTTTAATTTTATTGCAAAGTGTGTACAAATATAATGCTTGTTTAACAATTGATCTAAAACCTATTTAATCTCTTAGGTTGAAATTGTGAATTTATGTCAAGATCTTGGCTCTAAAGCACTTGGTTTCGAAAAACGTAAAGAAAAACTTGGAGTACATATGACGTTGTTAGGTCCAAAATGGTTCACATCAGAGTATGATACCTATAAGTACTTGGTCTCTACAACCACTGTTGGTTCCTGATAAAATCATTTGATTGGTTAACTCTTCAATTCAAGATTCTCAATTGCATCTAAACTTAAAGCACGGATATTCATGAGTGTGCTCGAAGCATTGTGTAGTCAGGTTCTATGAAAACATGGTCAAATTGCTCTTCACGAGGTTAGTTTCAGCTCCCTCCAGGCTTATAGCATGAAACATCTATGTTAAAAAAATACTAGAGGCAAATTTATTAGTATAGTTATTTCGCACTAGGGACAGACAACTAAATAAATTCATTAAATCTTCCTCTAACTTAAAGATAGATAATGAATGAACAATATCAATAAGCCATGTTTCTTTAACGAGGTTAAGAAGAAAGAATACAATTTTCTTTACTTTTTTTCTCAATTTGTAGTTTTTTAGTGTAAAATACGATTAGGTAAACTATAATTCGTATGTTATACAATTTGTACACATGTGTAATGTAATGTATCAAAGGAAAAGGATTTTAGACTAAAGTGGTAAGAATAATCGTGAGAGCGGCATATGCCTCTCTTCCTTCCCGATCCTCAAAGTAAGTATAGGAAAAAATATTCAAATGAATCTCGAATCAAAGTTAAACAGTTATACATATAATATTTTATTTAATTGTAATACAGGAACACCACAAAGATTATTGGTATCCTTATGTAGGAAAAGGATGGCCTGCAGTTTCTTTGTTTATCCGTAACTCTGCGGAATATCTCTTTAGCAATTCAGGAAATGTGAATGAGGCAGACAAAGTTTTGTTAGAATCGGGAGATGTACTACTATTCGATAACACTGATAGAGATATATGTCATGGGTCACAAAATCATCCCAAATTCAGCTCCTCTATCATTTTTGAAGAAAAGCATGTTTTACTTAACCTTTCTTTCAGAGAATTTTGAGTCGGCTCCTATGAAAATTTCTTGAAGACCAAAGTTTTGTTAGAAGCGCATGGAGGTGCATTTATTAACTTTATGTTTATTGATCCTGTAAGTTTTAGTAGCCACTACAATTTCTGCGCGAATCTATTCAGCGCTATAAGAAGTGTATTTTATGGCGCAGCTGTATATTTTTAACTATATGGCCATGCCAACCTTCGTAAAAATAGAAAAGTTTATCACATTTGAGTTTGTGCGACGCAAAGTGTGTGAATTGGTCGGCCAAAAGCTTAAAATTTATGATTAAAAAAGGGAAACGTGAATATGAGAGTAATTGGGTAGCTTATAAGCTTAGGTGCAGAACCTCATGATACTACGTTGCCTTGCTCAAAACAGCTTGCGACACTCCAAAATTGAAACACACGGTTTCTCCACTTACTACAAAATCACCATCGATTTAGGGTTCTTTGTTACCAGAAACATCTCATTGGGAATATTAGTTATCAAACAATTCCCATCCGAAAATCGACCTCGGTCATCTACTTATATTTCCCAAAATCCTCATCACCACTCATTCGATTCTCTATTACAAGACACATCTACTTGAGTAATCGACATTGCGATTCTGGAAAATCAATATTTCTATTGTGTCACCCAAGTTTTTTTTTGGGTGCAAAGGTGAAAATATATATATTGATCTCCAAAAGATTTACATCATAAGAATTGGAAACAAGATTTGGACATCTCCCAAATCTAATACAAACTGAAAAATACACAAGACAAACTCAGAATCTAAACAAAAAACTCTACTCAAAATCAGACAAGCCTTATGTCTTCCAACCATTCACTTTATCTCAATTCACCTTTAAATGCACCTACCATCTAGCTACATTTCCACTTCTCCATTCTACCAAGCCACTCAACCTGCCACCACAGTAGACAAGGTAGAAATAAAGAGTGGCATCACTAGGCACCCATAACCCATCCATGGGGGGCTCTGCCAAACAACCTACATTTCATTCTCAATGGAAGGCTTCAGTTGTTTGGGAACACTCTCCCTCCATGATGACCAACCATTACCTCCTGTGATGGTGTATTGAGAGGACCAAGAAGGTTCATCTTGCACACCTCTCTATTCCACTCATCATACACCATCCTCCTAGACCATTTACCCTTCACAATGGGGACCCTACTTTATGGTACATTCATACCAGTTAGGCCTCCTACTTAGCCATGCTTGACCGTCCAATTCCCTCCCAAGGCCAAATTGAACAATCAAGAGGTTACCATAGGTACAACCAGAACTCCAAGATACAAGGTATCACTCCATTGTGTCACCCAAGTTGTTGTAAGCTTCATTGGTTATGTTGAGTATTATGTGTTGCATTTGATCATACCGTACCTAAACAGTGTATGTACAAGAGTAACTGATGAATGCAGATTAAAGAACATATTTTGTTACAAAAGCATATCAGGTTAAACAAAGAGTCTATTATCAATATATGTATAGCTTCGGAAACTTACATGAAAATTAACCAACTGTGATTACATAGAAAAAACACTACATTTAACTGTGAATCTGTGATGTCAAAGTGTATCTTCACTCCCATTTTAGTCCTCTTGCTTTTATGTCATTAAGAAAAGTTGCTCAATCCTTTAGACAACCAGCCCAAATGTACCTAGCTATTAGCAAGTACCTGCTACCGTCTAGCTGCAAACCATAGCAAGCAGAGCCACATATATATTAGTACCTTTGCAAACAAAAATCAAGACAACAGAAACCTCTTGACCTTTAGTCCTAAAGAATATTGAGGTGTATACTATATATAGTGGGGCTAAATATACCAACAAATTCTAAGGGATGGAAACCCAAAACCAAACCATGTACCAACTTAACATCCAAAAGCACAAAGCACATTTTTTTTTTCATCTAAAAATCATGTTTTTGGCTTAGTGTGCTCGTAGGAACAGAAAATGAAAGAAGTGCGTTTGTTTTTTTTTTTTCTTTTATGTGTGCAAGGGAGAAGACAAGACGAAAGAATGTGTTTGTTTCCTTTCACACATAAGAGAAACAAATTACTTTTTTCCACTTCATTTTTACATATTTTTCTAAAGTCTTATTAGACTTTAAAAAAATCCACATCTTCTATAAAAAATTGTTAAGAAACACTTACCGAAACATTTCATTAAACACTTTGCATTCATTAAAAAAATTGTTATCACATAGTAAGAAAAGATTGATCAAATTGCAATAAATAACGAATCAAACAAAAGGATTTAAAGATTAATATTACAGAAAAGTGCATAAAGAAAAAGAACCTTATATTCAAAAATGAAGATGGCAGTTTACGTGTTGGGGGTTCAGGTCAAGTTATAAGTTTAAATCCGGGTCAATTTACGTGTTGGATGGTCAACGTGTGTACAAGATCACAGTGATTTACTTCAAGGGTCAAATTTTGGATCATAAGGTACATTTGGTCAAAGGGTTTATTATTGGATGGTTCAACCCTTTTCAGGAGTTCACACATCACACCATTGGAAAGGGGTACTTGGTCTTGTTCGGGATGGACCTTATAATTTTGGACCACCCGATTTTCAAGATCGGGCCACATCGGATACGGAGTGCATGATTACCAATGATTTCGAGAAACATTATTCGATGTAATCATGGTCCATCAATGAATAAATAAATTTGAATAATCCACACATTTTTCTATGTGATTGTTTAACTTTGATGGCAAATTATTATTTTTAATCATTTTCTTTATCACTATTTCTTTTTTAAAGCTTAAATTAATATAATGTGTCAAGTTAGCTTTAAATAAGTATCACTTAAACTTAAATTAAATTATATATTTTCTTGATCGATTTTAAACTTGACAACTTTTAGAAAACACACACTATATTAATTTTAAAAAACACACGCTTTGTATTCTTAAAAACATATGCTTTGCATCAAAGGTCGAACCAAAATTACGATTTCGCAAGTACAATTATTTGTCGCTATACACCGTTGCTTTGCGCGGATATTCGTCTAATTCATATTATACTTGGTCGATAAGAGTGGCGGATCTAGGTATTTTAAATATGTGCGGCACAAACGATTTTTTTTACCCCAGTTCTAACTTTCACGGAATATAAAATAATAAGTGTGGTATTACGAAAATCATATACTCGATAATACTACGCGCGTATACAATCAACCATACTCGTGAATAAATGTTTTCACTTGGGATAAAAATTTCATTGATGCTTAGAGTACCCGGTGCAATGGTCTTCAAAGCTCGCCAGTCCAAGCTGGCTCCCTAGCTACAACTCGCCACCAAACCGTGGTGTCTTGTTTTTTTTTCGCCAGTTGAACCCTCGTCGTCTGCACGACGAGGGTAAAAATCGTCCTTTTGTCAGTTTTTTTTTTTTTTTTTTTTTTTTTTTTTTTTCATGTTTTGTAAATATGTAATGTATTAATATTTATGTAAAGTTGAATAAACTTGTAAAGTTTTTATAAAACAAATAATGTTTTATAAAACTTGTAACGTTTTTTAAAGTAGGAAATGAAAATACATTAAACATCGAATTGAAAAAACAAAAAACATCGAATTGAAAAAACAAAATATAATTAATAGAAACTACGATACGGTAATGAAAATGAAACTACAAATTAATGAAATGAATCATCTGAAGTTGAGACCCATAAATTATGAATATAGGGTGAAACCAAGTTAAACTTTTGTTGAGCTACTCAAGCTCGAGTTGGACTTGAACTCGAACTTTATCGGGCCTTGAGCTCAAGCCCATCAAACGAGCTCAAAATATTTTACGAGAGTAACTTAAGCGTATAATGTTTTGGCTTTATCAACCATTTCGAGTTTGCAAGTCGTTATATATTTGCATATAAATTATTTATACTGTATGGGCTATCCTCGTGATTATTGAGTTTTTTTGCATTCAAGGCATATATATATGTTTGAATATACGCCATGTATATTTTAGGGCATCATATATTCATATATATGTAAATACCGTAAGTAAAAGAAGTATCATTATAAATAGATCGAGCTTTTTGAGCCGACCTCTAGCCGAATTTAAATAATATCTCTTAAGCCGAGCTCGAGGTCAGCATATATAACGTATGTTTTTTTTATCCATGCCCGAGCCTTGTCGAGCTCAACTTGAGTCGCTTACACCTACCATGTCGTTATGAAAAAAAAAAAAAAAAAAAAAAAAACTATAGGGTAGCTATGTAATGAAATTGGTAGTTACATACGTAATGAAATACACCAATAAATAAACCATTTCATTACTATACTCAAAACATAATGAAATCTCGGCTAAAGCATTAACTTTACAAACTAAATTGGCACCTTCGATTTTTATATAAGTATGATTGAGCATTTGCTATATTTAGCATTTATGCAAGTATGAAACAAGGGATGTGTTTGAGCTATTTTTTTTGGGGCAAAAGTATATAATGAGGCCTTTCGAAAGCTAATGTTATATAAAAAGTGTCCTCGTTTTATTATATATAATAAATGAGTCACACAAGGGTTTTGAGCTAGGAGATAGGCAATTGCATGATAACACGTGGCACAGTACGTTTCCAATCAGAAAACGACACGTGGAAGATGGTTTAGATTTGCGTAGAGCCCAAGATGTGAGATGCGTATGAGTCATTTTTCGATGTGGACTTAATTTTTAAAAAACATTATCTTAAGCTCTTAACACTTAGGGTGCATTTGGTTTGACACTTTGGATTGGGTTTCAAGTTTGATGTGACAATAATATGTTTTTTTGTTCATTCTTTAATAAAATGAATGATAGATGGAATGAAATTTCATTCCACATTTATTTGGAGGGTTTTGGCAAAACCCGTGGGACCCACCACTTTCAACTCTCACATACCATTTTTATTTAAATTTTTAAATGATATTTTTTTTTTATTATTATTTTATTATAAAATACATTTAATAATATATTTTCTCTTTCCAAATCTTAAATCAAATCCAAATCCTAAACCAAATTCAAATTATATTTCAAACCCAACTATTGCATGGATAGAGGTACTTAACAAACGTAAATGCTTAAATGACCATTAACACTTAAGGCTAGATGGCAAGGTGCACACAAGTTCACCTTGCACCTCAGCGCCACCTCAGCTTTCTCTCTCCTCTCACTTCTCCTCACTCACACTCACCTTTTAGTGGGCAAGGCATGCTTCACTTCACCTTTCATTAAAATACACATTTTATAAAAATATACCCCACTAAATACCTCACACACACTCAAAAACAAAATAAAAAATAATAAACCATGAAGGAGAGAGAAAGGTGAACGTTTCACCATAACTTCCCTCGATTTGTGGTCCTCACGTGTGAACTGTGGTGATGGCCAAGGGAGTCACTCGTGACTTTACCAACTAGGTGAAGGGATCACCTCCCTTGCCTTCCAGTCTAATATTGAAGATATGTATATGCGTTCCTAAAAAAAAGTGTACAACTCGAACAGCCAAGGATACAACATTCACAAGGCTATAGTACAACTTGACCTTATTCTATTTGTTCCTTGTACATGAAAACGTAAATTATATTAAAACTGTTAAGTTTATGGATATAAATTAATATACGTATGACCAGTTTCGATCACGAGACTTCGGGATTGCACACATTATGTATGAGTTTCAATGTTTTAATAATTAATATAATAAGTTATATTTAATTATTAAATTCAGAATAAACGACTAAAAAGAGCGTTAGGAATTAACTAACGGTCGGTAAATGTCAACGGGATACGAAGAAGATGAAACAAGACAAGAGAAGGTTCTAGAAATCCTCTCTTGGGCTTGTTTTTGGCAAAACACTGGAATCCTACATGGGAAGCCATTGTAAACTGGATCTCCACCATAAGGTTATAAATACATCCCTATGTATTCATCCTTTGGTACACTTGATTCAATAGAAGGCCAAACTTCTTCTCTTCTTCCCTTAGTCAACGAGTGAAACCCCAAGTAAGGGATTTACGAGTGACATTGAGTTTAACAAAGGTGTTTGGTTAATCTATTGTGATCAAGAACCTAGCTTTTCACATTGAAACGCTACTAATACATGTGTACAAGAACGGAGATCTAACATACTTTTGTTAGTTGTTATTTGCCCTATTTGACTTCTTTTAGTCGAATCATATAAACCCTAATTTAGGGTTTTGCTCGTTCCTGGATTATCGATTTCTTGTTTAGCTAGAAATCAAAGGTACGCATATTCTTTATTTTTAGTTAATTAATTACTAGTATTTAGATCCTGTTTCCGCTGCATATGCTTTGATGTACTTGTTTATGTTATATATAAATTGTTATGATATACATATTCCAACAGTGGCATCAAGAGCTTGTTAATACTGAGTAATTAATTACTAAAACACATAAAAATTGAATCTTTGTGATTATTACATGCCTTTGGTGTTCTAGGGTTTTAAAAATTAGTAAACCCTAATTTTTTATGTATGGGTCGATTACCCAAAATTATTTTAATTAGGGTTTTATGTTTTGTAAAACTTGTAGAAACCCTAGGTTGCATGTAATTTTTTATGTGAATAATTAATGAATACTAGGTTATGTCATTAATTGAATATGCATAGAATAGACTTGATTATATATTGTAACATGATAATAAGTGCTATTTGAGAATCCATGAAAAAAAAACATGCATGGTTTGTCATGGAAGTTGATGTAATGCTACATGTTTGGATAGATCTAGAATTAGGGTTGACCTAATTATTAAATTAATGAATCTGATATGTGCAACGTGGTATATAATTGTTAAGGCTTACGCAACTTGTTGGTGCATGTGGTCTATTGGGTACAATGCGCTCGAAAACCAATGGGAGTCGTAGTAATTATATACATTATAATTCACATATAGATTATTAATAGGATTTATCAAAAATGTTTGCATGTGGCTATATGATTTAATGGTTAAGATCATATGTGTTATTATGTGTTTATTTATTTTCATTAAATTACTTGTCTTTTTTGTTTAAATTATTGAATTGTAAGCAATAAGAGGGTAATTTTTTGAATAGAAAATAAATTGACCTAATAACTATGAAACCTTGATGTGGTAAATTATATATTGCAAAGTCTTATGTGCCGACAGTGGTTCGCTTCGCACGGTAATTTGCTCCCAGGCGAGACTAGCAATTTTATAATTTACAACATATAATTTTTAATCTTTAAAAATCTTAAACTTTAATTGATTGATGCAACTGTACAAAAATGGTCGAAAGGCGGAACAAACTATAAAGTGGGTATAAGGTTGGTTTCGCATTAAATTGTGGCCTTAAAGAGACTCCATTATGTCTCTCCGCTTGCCTGTGCGTCAAATTAGACTTACCAAGTACAACCATTATGTGTACGAAGCATCTTAAGGTAAGTTTCTCAACGTCATCAATTAAAACTTTGTTGATTTAAGCTTAATAAAGTAACGAATGAGTAAAAGGTTTTGTGAAACATATGATACAAGATGAATGCATGACATCTTTGTACATATTTTTTGATTACACACATCAAAAGAAATACCCTTAAATTTAAGTTATATGCCATCCAATTAATCGGAAACCACTGAGATTACATTCTACATTGCTAGCAGCCAAAGCTGATGTGATGTTCAAAGGATGGTAATCAAAGGGTAAATTACATGCTTTCATTACTAGCAGCCAAAGCTGATGTGATGAAACTATGGTAATTTGCAGTTTCTTAAGTTGGTTAACTTAATTGAGTACTTTCATTACTAGCAGCCAAAGCTGATGTAATGAAACAACGTCAAGGCATAAAGAATGGGGATGAAACATGCTTACATTTGCAACTGATGTTGGCAAAATATGTAAGTCCCATGACTCTAGGAGTTACAATTTGATATTGGCAATTGAGTTCGACTCGTACCTTATTGAGTACTTTCATTGCTAGCAGCCAAAGCTGATGTGATGAAACGACGTCAATTTGGATCCTAGTTTTCAGTGAAAATTAAATGGTTAAATGTTATTTACCATGGGTGTTTAATTTTCTTGAAAAGATATATTATCGAAAATACTAAAATTGAATTTTGAAAATTCTTTTAATGTATAAATGCAACGTTAAAACCGTAAACGTGTGGCATTCTTTTAGTAGTAAATTGATCTATACTCGTAGGGGTTTTGGATAGAGTCAACTTTACTAAAAGAATAAACCTAGTCTACTTTCTTTGAGAAGAGTGAGACTTAATCCTATTCCTATTCATGAATAAGAAAGGTATGATAGGAAAATTAGAATTGTCTAAATTCTAAGAAATAACTCATGGCAAATTTTAATAGTTAAGAAATTGCACGTTTATGAGTTATTAAATTAGAAGCTAGACTAATTACCGCAAAATTGGTAAAAGGCAAACTAGCATACTTTGTCTAGTTGTTGTGCTTTGACCAATTAAAGGTGCTACATACCATTGTGGTATTGTAGACCTATTGAGGAAGAAATTGCATGCCCAATTTTCTCAAGTTAATTGCATTGATGGATACTCCATCATTTGTAAAGTAGAATACATTCTTTGAGTACCTAAGTAATTATTACGTGTGGGATTCCTCGAAGGTGTAGGAAAGTAAACAGCACGCTATTTGCTTTTACTGGTTATGAAACACTTATAATGTTGTCAAATCCAGTGGGAGCATAGTGTTGTAATTACTGAATAATGTGTTAATGTAATGGTCTGTAATTCAGTGGGAGCTACAAGCTTTGATATCTTGGTAGTAACCCGGATTATCTCTAGAATCTCTTGAGATAATTACTTTCCAATTATAGACACTTGTGGTTTTAAGGATAGTCATGTACGTTTCCTTAATAGACAAGGTGGTCCTATATCTACAAATATCTATGACACAATCATATTGATCATAAACAAACGATTGACGTGTTGTTTATCTGATACATGATGTTGTTCCATGCACAAGTGGGAGAAATCTTTATTGTGTGCAAGCAACAACACAAAGGGATATGATTTAAAGGATTCTCTTAACTGCAAGGTGAGAGATTAATGTTCTAATGTGTTTTATTCACATCTAATTATTAGAACACTTGGAGTTAATATCTAGCGTAAGTGAAAACTTGACATAGATATTAATGACAGGGTAAATTACATACTTTCATTACTAGCAGCCAAAGCTGATGTATTGAAACTATGTTAATTTGCAAGTTTCTAAATTAGATAATTATTAGAACAAGTGTCAATATAAGACTACTTCAAATTTAATATTTATGTATTATTGTAATGACATAAAATAAATGAAGTAATCTAATACTACTTCAAATTTGAATGTTTATGTATTCTGGGAATGTCATAAATATATGAAGTAATAAATTAACTTGAAATTACTATTGAAACCAAATTGTGGTGTTCATGATTACTTTAGTTATACATGTTTATATTTATTGTAAAGATATAAATATGAAGTCTTTTATTGCTATAAGACTTATAATAAAGTAAGACGTTAACTTGTTATGTTTTTTAATTAAGACATATACAAGAAGTCATTGAGTTGATCAATGATTTATGACGTATATTGGGATTATAACAGTTTATGTCTTCTTGGTAAGACATGGACATGAAGTGACTTGGTCAATAAGTACTTGTGTTATAAAGTATGCAATTGGCTTGGAAAATCTATTTCACCATCAACTTGGATTAGTTGGTAAATAGGTAAGCCAAAAACAAAATATATTTATCTTACATATTGTAAGAATGACTTACAATATTAATCCTAATGAAGTACATAATGTGTATGGTATGTTCAGTTAGGAAAATCAAACTCTTGTTATATTGTTTGATTTAAGATAACTATATCTTCTATTCTTCCTAAAGATATCAAGGTTAGGAAATTGAGTAGTATATACTCAATTAGACTCCAACCTAGAAGATTAATAAGACACCATTTATTATGGAATGTGATGAATCACATTAAGTCTTAAAATTGAAGTTCGAAATTTATTAAACTGCTTTTGAGTAGGTTATTAACAAACTTAATGTAAGGAACTGTCAATATGTATTTGTAATGTCCCAAAAGAGAACAATTTTGTGTTGCTCTACTTGCTAAGTATTTATAGATAATTTATAAATTGCAAAAGGCAAGTGAGAGTTTTATCTTGATAAGATAAAATTACAAGATACATAATCTTCTAAAAATACACTAGCAAAGTCATGATGAGGATTAAACATGTTAATGTTAAATCTCAAGATGATGGGATTCTCATTTATAGATCCGCAAGGATATCTCAAATATTTGGATAATATTGATGAACTCAAATAAGTACATTTTATTATCATCATTTATCCTATTTATTTGGCTTGTTTTATTATATTATATATGAGAATCGATACATTAATGTTTACTTTAGTAATTCTCAGGTAAAAACAAGCATTATGTGAAACTTGGCGATTTTGGACTAATTATGGAGCAAAACAAGCGAGATGTCAAAAGTCTACTGAAATCCAGAAGATGCGCCGTATCTCACTCAACAGATACGACGCAATATCATACTTAGATAAATTCGAAGACCATTGCCTGACTTTGAAGAATGCGCCGCATGCAATTCTGTCATGCGCCGCATATGAAGCTTTGGTCAAAGAAAAAGATCAAGCTCGTTCTACTCCAAATACGCCGCAATATACTTCTAACATACGGCGTATCACTATCAAGATCTCACCAGTTACAATCCAAGACAGCTAAAGTACATGCGCCGCATACAAAGATCAAGTTACGCCGCATCTGAAGACGGTGTACGAATATTCCAGAATATATTAATCTTGGACCCCACGCGAAGTTAAGTCAATGCGCCGCATCTATCAACTCAATGCGCCGCATCGATCCCTCAGACAGAAACTATAAATACCCCAAGGCCAGACGAATTTAAGAGACCTTTTAGATAACCCTAGAGCCGAATTCAGACGACCAAGCAGCACAAGACACACCTCAAACAAAGATACAAGAGCTGTAAGAAGGTCCTGCATGTATTCAATTCATTAAGTAGTTTTGTTTTATTGTTTTAGTACGCTTTAATTCATCAGGATTGATGGGCTTGTGTCATGTGACTACGGAAGATCATGCACTCCCCTTAATATTGCTTTCCCATTAATTAAAGTTTATATGTTGATGTCTTTGGTGACTTTTATTAGTGCATTGATAACCTCTGTGTCTAGCTGAGTCTTGCTTGGGTCGCCATGCCCCTTCATCGCCTATTTATTCTAGCGTCTCTAGAAAAGTAGGATAGACATAAGTAATCATTAAGGGTTTACTCGCCGATAAGATTAGAGCCAACGAGAAAGGTTTAATTATATACACTTCATATAAAACTAGCAATAAAACAAGTGACAAGCTATTTAATTATCAGGACAGGTCTTCTTATTGTCTCGAGTATCTATCTGTGTACGTGTGTGCTAGTCGCTGATTCGTGCTCATTAGTTTAGTTTTCTATTTAATTATAACCAAATTGTGCCAGTCTCTCAGGCTGAACCCCCTTGCGTTAGATTAGGTTGTATAACTAACTTAGGATATTAAAATACTGATTAGAATAACTAGATAATACGTTCCACTCTTAGTATTCGACACTCTGCTTACCATTATATTCATACTGACCGGGTACACTGCTCGTTAAGTGTGTGTGTTATTGATAAGTCGGCTAAATATAAATTTAAAACTTGAGTAGGCATTAATACTGCTAAACCGCAACGACACATCACGCGCATCAAGTTTTTGGCGCCGCTGCCGGGGAGTGAATTGTTATTATCTGTTAATTTGATTAAGTATTTTAATTAGGTTTTTCTTTTTAGTTTTTTTTAGATTCTAACCACTAACCCTGTTTTATATTAGATAGATTGCATTCATTGTATAATTTGCATATTTACTGTTTTTGTGTGTTTTTGTTTTCTGTAATTTTTGTTTCTTTTTGTTTGTTTTTATTTTTGTTTTTCTTTTTCCTGTATTTTTCTGCATTCTGCTGTCGTTGTATTGTGCTGATACAAACGATACGGCGCATCTGTTTTCACAGATACGGCGTATTGCGTTTAATTTTTATAAAATACAACGCGTTTAATAAATTCGAGTACGACGCATCTTTCCCCAAGATACGGCGTATTCTGTTTTTAATAAGAAATTTTTCTAAACCCTAACGCCATACGGCGCATCGGAAATATCGATGCGGCGCATTTATCTGATGACAGCAACGACGTAATAAAAGAACAAGTTTATTCCGCTAGTGCTAATAAAATTGATGATGTTAAACCTGTGCTTAAGGATCTCCTTTCTACTTTGGAATATGCTTATTTAAATGGGAACACTAATTCACCCATTATTATTGCATCTGACTTAACGCCAAAAGAAAAAGAATCCCTTTTGCAGGTACTATATAAACGAAGAGGAGCATTAGCATGGAAAATGTCTGATATTAATGGAATTAGCCCGTCATTCTGTACACATAAAATCCTTATGGAAGATGAATTCAAACCAACTATCCAACCCCAAAGGCGTTTGAATCCAAAAGTCCAAGATGTGGTGAAAAATGAAATTGTGAAATTACTTGACTCCGGACTTATCTACCCAATTTCCGATAGCTCGTGGGTCAGTCCTATCCACGTTGTACCAAAAAAGGGAGGAATGACGGTAGTACTCAATGACGACAATGAGCTAATCCCTTCAAGAACTGTTACTGGATGGAGAGTATGCATCGACTACCGCAAACTCAATGATGCTACGCGAAAAGATCATTTCCCTCTTCCATTTATTGATCAAATGTTAGAAAGACTATCAGGATATGATTATTATTGTTTTTTAGATGGTTTTTCAGGTTTCTTCCAAATACCCATTGCCCCCGAGGATCAAGAGAAGACGAATTTCACCTGCCCTTATGGAACCTTCGCCTATAGGAGAATGCCGTTCAGACTATGCAACGCCCTTGCTACTTTCCAATGTTGTATGACGGCTATCTTCCATGAAATGGTAGAAGACTTTATGGAAGTCTTCATGGACGACTTCTCGGTGTTCGGTAACTCATTTAGTGATTGTCTCTTTAAACTTGATAAAATGCTTGCTAGGTGTGAAGAAACTAACCTTGTTCTTAATTGGGAAAAATGTCATTTTATGGTTAGAGAGGGAATTGTGCTAGGACATAAGATTTCTGGGAAAGGTATAGAAGTCGACAAAGCTAAAATTGATGTAATTGCCAAACTACCTTACCCCACTAATGTAAAAGGTGGTAGAAGTTTTTTAGGGCATGCTGGATTTTATCGTAGGTTCATAAAGGATTTTTCAATGATATCTAGGCCTATGACCCAATTATTGCTAAAAGATGCGAAGTTTGATTTTTCTGAAGATTGCAAAAAGGCGTTTAATATACTTAAAGAAAAACTAACTACTGCACCTATTATAATTTCGCCAGATTGGAATCTGCCTTTTGAACTAATGTGTGATGCTAGTGATTATGCTGTTGGAGCTGTACTTGGCCAAAAGATAGAAAAGAAATTTAAGCCAATTTATTATGCTAGCAAAACATTAAATAATGCCCAAGAACATTACACCACCACGAAAAAAGAACTTTTAGCAGTAGTTTTTGCATTCGATAAATTTAGGTCATATCTTATATTGTCAAAAACTATGGTTTACTGATGAACTCAAATAAGTACATTTTATTACTATCATTTATCCTATTAATTTGACTTGTTTTACTATATTATGTATGAGGATTGATACTTAATCGTTTACTTTTGTAATTCTCAGGTAAAAACAAGCATTTGGTGAAACTTGGCGATTTTGGACTAATTATGGAGCAAAACGTGCATAAAGTTAAGAGTCTACCGAAATGAAGAAGATCAAGACTAATCTGCTCCAGATGCGCCGCATCTCACTCATGACATGCGCCGCATCACTATCAAGATACCACCAGATACGATCCAAGATACAAGCGGACATGTGCCGCATCTAATCATGGGGTTACGCCGCATCTTCTGGCGGTGTACGAATATTCCTGAATATTATAATCTTGGACCCCACGCGAAGTTAAGTCAATGCGCCGCATCTACTTACTAGATGCGCCGCATCTTCCCTCAGACAGAAACTATAAATACCCCGTAGACCAGACGAATTACAAGTTCCAAAGTTTTAACCTAAGACCGAAGAACAGAAGAACCGAAGGACGAATTCAGTCAAGGAGGCAACACAAGACACACCCAAATCAAAGATACAAGAGCTGTAAGAAGGTGCTGCATGTGTTTAATTCATTAAGTAGTTTTGTTTTATTGTGTTAGCAAACTTTAATTCATCAGGATTGGTGGCTTGTGTAATGTGACAACGAAAGATTGCACTCCCTTTAATACTTGCTTTCCCATCAATTAAAGTTTATATGTTGATGTCTTTGGTTACTACTTATTAGTGCATTGATAACCTCTGTGTTTATTAGTGGCTTGCGGGCATTTGACTGCGGGACATAATGTGGCTCCCACGGTTATTACTAAATTGATCACTTAGGAATAACTTTTAGACATAAGTAATCATTAAGGGTTTACTCGCCGATAAGATTAGGACCAACGAGAAAGGGTTAACTACATACACTTCATATAAAGCTATCAATAAAACAAGTGACAATCTACTTAATTATAAGGACAGCCCTCTTATTGTCTCAAGTATCTATCTGTGTACGTGTGTGCTACTTGCTGATTCGTGCCTATTGGTTTATTTTATTATTTAATTGCAAACAAAACCGTGCCAGTCTCTCAGGCTGAAACCCCCTTGCGTTAGGATATTAAAATACTGATTAGAATAACTAGATAATACGTTCCACTCTTAGTGATCGACACTCTACTTACCATTATATTCATACTGACCGGGTACACTGCTCGTTAAGTGTGTGTGTTATTGATAAGTCGGCTAAATATAAATTTAAAACTTGAGTAGGCATTAAAACTGCTAAAACTATACTACGACACCGCACGCATCAAGTTTTTGGCGCCGCTGCCGGGGAGTGAATTGTTATTATCTGTTAATTTGATTAGTATTTTAATTAGGTTTTTCTTTTTATTAGATTAATTGCATCATTGTATTATTTTGCATATTTGTTGTACTGTGTGTTATTTGTTTTGTGTTATTTGTTTGCTTTATTTGTTTTTATTTTCGTGTGTTTTTTGATTTTTATTTTTCGTATTTTTTCTGTTCTGCTATCGTTGTACTGTGCTAAATCAAACGATACGGCGCATCTGATCTCTCAGATACGGCGTATTGCGTTTAATTAATTCGATACGACGCATCTTTTCCCCAAGATACGGCGTATCTGTTTTTAATACGAATTTTTTTTTAAAAGCGATAAAGTAATACGACGCATCTGCTTTAGCAGATACGGCGTATCTGTTTTTGATAAAAAAAATTTTCTAAACGTTCACGCCATACGACGCATCTGCTTTCGCAGATACGGCGTATCTATTATTTTAATTAAAAACAGTTTGCGAATTATTAAACAGATACGACGTATCGATCTCTGTCGATACGGCGCATTTTACTGAATCAAAAATCTTGTATTTTTAAACATAACGAAAGTACGGCGCATTAACTTTTGTTAATACGACGAATATAATTTGATAAATATAGTTGATTTTTGATATTTACCTTGATCGGTCAGCTACTCTCGTTTGCAAGTTGTTTATTTTCAGGATAAATGATGACTCGAGCATCACCAAGAAGGATTACATTCTGAACCAAACCAAGAGATGCTAGCTGAAGTGACCGAACATAAGACGACAAGAGTGGAGGAAAACTCAGTACTGGTAACATTGAACTTCTTAAATTCTTGAAATAGAATCCCAGGTAAACTCTTCGATTATTCAACCAGCCCTAAGGGAAGTCCTCTCCACTATAACCTCAGTTTTATTATCCACACTATACATCTGATTCAAATCGTAATCTTAATTTTGCATGCTTAAAAACGATATTTGTTCCTAACCTCGGAATAAATCCTTATCCCCTAAACAATAAGATTACAGTTATTAATAAAACGTTTATGCATATTGCTCTTATCTTGAATTTATTTATATGGTATGCCGTTTAACCCCAATTGGATGTATAGAGAATCGTGTTGCGGAGGCCAAGGTACGTTCCTTATTTGAATTTCGTTCACTAACATAGCGATACGGCGGATCTAAAAATCCAAAGCGCCGTATCTTTGGCCAACTAGAACATATTGACTAGTCAACGAAATTAAATAGATACGGCGCATCCCAATTTTCCAATACGGCGCATCTCTTCGCCCTATAAATACGACGGGAATGCGCCGGATCTAAACTCTTTACCGCATAAACACACAGTTAAGAACACACAGTGAAATTATACTCTTAATCCGAACATCTTTTATCGAATCCACACTTTAATCCGAGCTATAATCCTTCTCCTAATCATAAAAATTAAGGTAATTGTTCTATTTCGATTTAATCTTGATTAATACGAAAATTAGGGTTTATATGATTGAATCGATTCGTGCTTAAATGATATAGAGATATGATTAGGACTTGCTCTAGATGATTTCCCCCGTATTTAATTTGCATAAATAATTGAACTTATAACCTAATTTGATTTTGCGAAAATTAAGGTTTTGGGTTCGATTTTGAATATTTAGCGGGAAGGCGAACTAGTAGTGGTGGAATAAGATATTAGAACTGATATAAAGTGTATATGATACTGTGATATTTAGTGGTAGTTTACGTCACGGATACGGATTCTTGAAAAGTTTGCCTGACCCTTTATTTTATACTGATATGCTTTTAGATGCGGCGCATCTAGGTTGATTAATGCGGCGTAACGACCTATTTCAAAATTGATAAAATTCTAGATACGCCGTATTGATTAATCTAGATACGACGCATCTCCATACGCCGTATCTATTGTCTTGCACCGCATCTCTTATACTTTATACAGATACGCCGCACTGATTAAATCAGATGCGCCGTATCTACCTATTTTGCAGACTGTTTACTGACTGTGAATATCTATTTCAGATGGCATTACCAGAGGTCACACTAAGGCATCAGTGGCTACAATTTGAGAACATGGGACTTACTCCTGCCGCTCTAGAGGATTACTTGCATAGGCTTGACTCGATTTACTTCAAGAAAATATTCAGAGTCCAGGTTTTGAGTTTTGATGATGTAGGGTTGATTGGTGGTGGACATGCAGCTGAGAGTTTACAGCATCGGATGGAGATGGTAGTTGCTGGAGACGATGAGGAGGTGGTGTTTAGGTCTAGTGCTTGGGAGAGACTATTTAGGATTGACGAGCCTATGATTAGGGAGCTCATGCTGAAGTTCTTTAGCACGATTCATTACAGGGAGACGGATTTGGAGATTGATACAGCTGACACTCTGGTATTCAGGTTAGGAGGTGTGCATAGGCAGATATCGATGAGGCAGTTTATTTTGGCCATGGGGCTACACACTGAGGAGGAGCTTGGATCTGCTGGGTTTGCCAGGTATTGGGCTGAGAGTTTACGGGTTGTCCCTGACAGAGGGGTATTCAGTGATTACTAGGTTAGGATTTCTTCGATGGGTAACATTGTTACTTCCACCCCATCCTACACATTGATCAGAGAGCCGATGAGGCGGCTATGCCACAGGCTGATTGCGCTTACCATTGCTGGGAGGGGTCAGTCACCTGAGAAGGTGACCACTCTGGACCTCTTCCTCCTTAGGAGTATGGATGAGGGGTTGTCGGTGAACATCCCCCACTTTTTAGCGCACTACCTCCACCGATCTGCTGCAGGGAGAGATCGGAGGAGCCAGATGACTGGCGGGCATTTTGTTTCGAGGCTGGCCCGCCATTTTGGAGTTATTGGAGCAGAGATCCCAGCGGGGCTGGAGGTTATTGTGGCCCGTCTCCCGGTTATCGATAGGGACTATTTGGTTAGACTCGGGATTTGCCAGGTGGTTGCGGGAGGCCACTTTTGGGTTGCATTAGGGCCCGCCAGAGCAGCAGGACCAGAGGCGGAGCAGGGAGGCCCTCAGGGACCTCCGGCTGCTGCTCCAGCCCATCAGGAGGAGGCGCAGGCACCAGCGCCCCCACCAGTACCTCCACGCACCATGGGTCAGAGACTTGACGCAGTTGAGGGAGAGTTGAGAGCCCTGAGGAGGGACTCTGAGTGGGTGGTTAGGAGTGTGAGCAGACTTTTGGAGCATCAGGGTATTACCCACACCCGTCCAGATGGTACTGAGGTTGCGGGAGTGGCACGTGCATACGAGCGCAGAGTCCGCCAGAGGACTGATGGAGCCAGCACTTCCGGGACCCATCCAGACGACCTTGCTCACCCATGATCTTACTCTCTTGATTTTACAGACATTGTTCCACACATTATTATTATTTTTTGGATTGTACTGATCACTATTCTCATGTATATATTTAATGTTTCAGTTTATATTTCTTGTTATATCTAATGAAGACTGGCATTAAGTTCAGCATGAGAGTACGAGAGGACGTGAAAGATTAAACCGTGGAACGAGTCATTTTACAACAGACTGTTAACAGTCTGTTTGGTATCTACATGCGCCGCATCTGGTTAATAGATGCGACGCATCCTATCATTTATTTTGTTTTATTTTTGTTTCAGGCCCGCACGAAGATACGGCGCATCTCAATTCTGAGATGCGACACATCTCCTGCAATGGTCATATCTTATTTTATTTTTCTGCATTTTTATTTTCGACTTTAAAACTATTTATCAGTTTATTTTAATGCGGCGCATCCCTGGTTAAGGATGCGGCGCATCTTTATTCTGATCCGTATTTATTCCAGGCTCGATACGGCGTATCTTCTTCCATAAGATACGGCGCATCGACTGACCTGATGATTTTCATTTTTTAATTTTTAAGTTTTATTTTTCCTAACTACTAATGTATTATGCAAGCTTGAACCTTTCTTATCTTAGGTGTGTTTTAAAGTATTGGTGGTATTATAGTTTCCTGGATTTCCTGTGGATACATCAAGTATGAAGCTTTAACGTTCTAATCCACAAGAAAGATGATTTTTGCTCTTATACTAATGGAGGATCATACCGAGCAAATCTCAGGGAGTTTTTCTGTTCTAATTCTTTTATTTTCCAGTTTTTAACCTTTTATACAAACAACGAGGACGTTGTTTAACTTAAGTGGGGGGATTGGAGAATTAGAACACTTAACAATTACTTGTCCTAAACTTTTTTCAAAAATTATGCTTAAAATGTGCTTAATATATCAAACTTAAATTTTTTTTTTTAGCATGTTTTTGTTTAAGATCTAAGTTGCATAGCTGCACACATGACGTTATTTTCAAAAATTGTGATTTTTCAAAATTCACAAATCTATGAGTGTGCCGGTGACTTGTAAACTTTAGAACTTGGCTTGTATACTATTCGAGACCACCATAATGAGTATTATTTATATAATTGGAATGACTTGTCTAAATTGGTAAAATTCTAGGATTACACCCAAATAGCCTTTATATGTTATGTGTTATTAACTAATTACACTGGTTAGTTAACCCCCGTATAAACCTTTTGTTACTCTCATTTTTAGAGTAAGATACCCCTAGAAAAACCCTCAGAGCCATTCCTTTCGTTTCTTACACCTATGTTTAAAATGTTTCGTTACACCCTTACACCTTAGCCTACCCTGTAGATTAGAATCCGTGGTTGGTTAATTGCTATAGGCAAAGTGTGTTTCCTTACATTACCTGTGTTCGCGTGCGTAATTCATTATCTATGGTTAGGTCGGGAAATTGCACAATGCAATTGGAGTGAAAGTAAATATTGTATATTTTGGAGTTTATTTTTCGTGTGTTTACTACTTTCACTATTACCGTTATTTCTGAAGTCATGAAAAGTATGGAAAAATTATCCGGAAAGAAAGTTATAGTGATGTGGTGAAATTAATATCCCAAATGTTATCCATGCCCTTTATTATTCTTTATCCAACCAAACCTTTGATTTATTGAGATTAGGGATTTGAGCAATCTTAAGTATCGTAGTCGTGGATTCGGCTATGTATTTATGATTTTGTCGCCCTTTTTGATATATTATTATTGGTGAAGTTTGGACCTATCTTTAGCCTATTCGAGTTAAGGATTTGAGCAATTGCAAGTATCGTGTTCGTGGATTCGATCATGTATTTGTGATTTTGTCGCCTTTTCTAGAATTTGAGATCGATAGTGAAAGAGAATAATTAACCCTTAAGCCTAAAAACCCTTTTTACCGCTTTAGACTTGTTATTCCTTAGCTTTAGTGGAGGAGATGTGTATACTTGCCAAGCTTATGATAGAATATTCGTCACGACTGGACAGTTAAACGATTAGATTTGCTTTTATCGACTTATTTTATTTTACTTCTAATTCGTTAAGTGTTTAGTTGTGTGATTATGAAATAAACGAATACATGCTTAAATATAAAAATAAATCCTAACATCTTTTAGGATACATTTTCATAAAAGAAATTCTAAGGTTTACTTGGGGACAAGTAAAGTTCAAGTGGGGGGATATTTGATGAACTCAAATAAGTACATTTTATTACTATCATTTATCCTATTAATTTGACTTGTTTTACTATATTATGTATGAGGATTGATACTTAATCGTTTACTTTTGTAATTCTCAGGTAAAAACAAGCATTTGGTGAAACTTGGCGATTTTGGACTAATTATGGAGCAAAACGTGCATAAAGTTAAGAGTCTACCGAAATGAAGAAGATCAAGACTAATCTGCTCCAGATGCGCCGCATCTCACTCATGACATGCGCCGCATCACTATCAAGATACCACCAGATACGATCCAAGATACAAGCGGACATGCGCCGCATCTAATCATGGGGTTACGCCGCATCTTCTGGCGGTGTACGAATATTCCTGAATATTATAATCTTGGACCCCACGCGAAGTTAAGTCAATGCGCCGCATCTACTTACTAGATGCGCCGCATCTTCCCTCAGACAGAAACTATAAATACCCCGTAGACCAGACGAATTACAAGTTCCAAAGTTTTAACCTAAGACCGAAGAACAGAAGAACCGAAGGACGAATTCAGTCAAGGAGGCAGCACAAGACACACCCAAATCAAAGATACAAGAGCTGTAAGAAGGTGCTGCATGTGTTTAATTCATTAAGTAGTTTTGTTTTATTGTGTTAGCAAACTTTAATTCATCAGGATTGGTGGCTTGTGTAATGTGACAACGAAAGATTGCACTCCCTTTAATACTTGCTTTCCCATCAATTAAAGTTTATATGTTGATGTCTTTGGTTACTACTTATTAGTGCATTGATAACCTCTGTGTTTATTAGTGGCTTGCGGGCATTTGACTGCGGGACATAATGTGGCTCCCACGGTTATTACTAAATTGATCACTTAGGAATAACTTTTAGACATAAGTAATCATTAAGGGTTTACTCGCCGATAAGATTAGGACCAACGAGAAAGGGTTAACTACATACACTTCATATAAAGCTATCAATAAAACAAGTGACAATCTACTTAATTATAAGGACAGCCCTCTTATTGTCTCAAGTATCTATCTGTGTACGTGTGTGCTACTTGCTGATTCGTGTCTATTGGTTTATTTTATTATTTAATTGCAAACAAAACCGTGCCAGTCTCTCAGGCTGAAACCCCCTTGCGTTAGGATATTAAAATACTGATTAGAATAACTAGATAATACGTTCCACTCTTAGTGATCGACACTCTACTTACCATTATATTCATACTGACCGGGTACACTGCTCGTTAAGTGTGTGTGTTATTGATAAGTCGGCTAAATATAAATTTAAAACTTGAGTAGGCATTAAAACTGCTAAAACTATACTACGACACCGCACGCATCATTTACACTGACCATTCTGCTTTGAAGTATTTGTTCAATAAACAGGATGCCAAGCCAAGGCTTATTAGGTGGGTTTTATTGCTCCAAGGATTCGATATTGAAATTAAAGATAAAAAGGGTGCCGAGAATCTAGCTGCTGACCACTTATCTAGACTTGAGAACCCTGATATGGAGGTGCTTGATGAAAGGGAAATCGCTGATGACTTTCCTGATGAACACCTTATGATGGTAAGAATTAAGAGCAATGATAATACACCATGGTATGCCGACTATATAAACTTTATTGTTGCAAATGAAATTCCAAAAGGGCTAACATCCGACGAGAAAAGAAGGTTTCTAACTCGCGCTAGTGAGTATATTTGGGATGAACCTTATGTCTTTAAATTATGTCCTGACAATATTATACGAAGATGCGTAGATGGAGATGATGTCCCAGCAATATTGGCACATTGCCATTTAGGGCCGACGGGGGGACATCATGGTGCAATTATTACAAAAAGGAAAATCCTTGATGCAGGATTTTATTGGCCCACTATGCTGGATGATGCAAAAGATTATATAAAAGGATGTGATGCGTGTCAACGATCCGGAAATATTACATCAAGAAACGAAATGCCGCAAAACTATATCCAAGTATGTGAAGTTTTCGACATATGGGGATTGGACTTCATGGGACCGTTTCCTGAATCTAAAGGTAATAAGTATATTTTGGTTGCTGTTGATTACGTATCAAAATGGGTCGAAGCGCAAGCGTTACCAACAAACGACAGCAAAGTAGTGCTTAAATTTTTGCAAAATTTGTTCGCTAGGTTTGGAGTTCCTAAAGCATTGATTAGTGATAGGGGAACACACTTTTGTAATCACCATCTAGGAAGAGCTTTGCAACAATATGGAGTGTATCATAGGGTTTCCACTGCATACCATCCTCAATCCAATGGGCAAACTGAAGTAACCAATAGGGCTATAAAACGGATTCTAGAAAAAACGACTGGATATAATCCAAAAGGGTGGTCTGACAAGTTAAATGATGCTTTATGGGCATTTCGTACAACCTATAAGACACCGAAGGGATGCACTCCATTTCGTCTTGTATACGGAAAAGCATGCCACCTACCGGTCGAAATAGAACAAAGTGCATATTGGGCTTTGAAGAAATGTAACATGGATATGGAAGCTGCAACGAAGAACCGTTTCATGGAACTCAA
This sequence comes from Artemisia tridentata subsp. tridentata, assembly GCA_021014915.2. Classification (NCBI taxonomy): domain Eukaryota; kingdom Viridiplantae; phylum Streptophyta; class Magnoliopsida; order Asterales; family Asteraceae; genus Artemisia; species Artemisia tridentata. Next base: position 338,599,481 of record CP139505.1, on the reverse strand, counting down.
TGAACTCTACGAACTAAGAGATGAGGCCTACAGAAATACTAAGATCTACAAAGAAAGAACTAAAAGATGGCATGACTTGGAGCCAAAGTTCTATGCCATGGTGAGGGACTTTTTGGAGTAAGTCCTTGAATCGAGTCCATGCCTCGTAGAGGGTTTCGCCTTGACGTTGTTGGAACATCAAGATATCATTCCTTAGCTTGGTAGTTCTTCCTGGTGGGAAAAACTGAGCAAGGAAACGAGTGGTGAGATCATCCCAAGAGGTGATGGATCCTGCGGGTAGGCGCTCTAGCCATTGACTAGCTTGGTCCCGCAGAGAGAATTGAAAGAGACACAGTCGGGTCGTCTCTCGAGTGGCAACATCAAGGTCTATGGAATCAACGATTTTGAGAAAGTCCTTGAGATGTTGATTAGGATCTTCGGAACGAAGTCCATGGAATGCGCATCCGCTTTGCACCAACCGGATGGTGTCGGATCGCAAGGGAGTGACATTGGCTCCTTGAGTGAGCTCAATGGTGTTTCGATAGCCATGGTGGCTAGGACGGGAGTAGTCTCCTAAGTTACGGGCTCTAGGAGGTGGGTGTTGTTGTGGTGGTGGGTTGTTGGGATCGAGGATATTACCACCTTCCATGATGTCGGATGGTAATGGATACGAACAAAGAAACGAAGAAAAAAGATAGACTAAAGAAAACCTAGAAAAATAAAATAAAAATCTCACTAGAAAGGAATCTAGTGAGTAGACCTAATAAAATAAAAATTCAACCTAAACAATAACTATTCCCCGGCAGCAGCGCCAAAAATTGATGCGTGGTTTTGCGACCTTACAACAGGTTTTACCTCTCGAGGGATCTCAAGAGGCTTGCAATCCCCACCAGGCAATGTACCTGACCGATGTAGTATAGTGTAGTGGCAAGTACCGGGGGATTGATCGTTCTCTAGGGGAATAGTGTCGTTAGGATTGAAAAACTACTCTAATAGGTCTAAGGGTGAGGGAAGATTCTTTTTGTATTTTTTTATATTTTTATAAAAGCAAGTAAAATCTCGGGTTTGAAGGAGTGGGCGGAATTAGTTGCTAGTCAACTAACCCAAATAACTACAATTGCAAATAAAATAATATAACTGAAAATAAAAAGGTGGTGGAACTTATATGGAGAGAAATGTGTTTACTTAGATTTCCTTACTCCCTAACTATCTTTTACCGGTTGATTAGTGTGTATTAATTGCGTGGATGACGGGTGTATTCCTTAATACCAATCGTGGGGTGGCGTACGTACTTCCCCAACTCTATAAGCTCCTACTTCACTCCTATGTCGAGCCGGCTAAGAAGCTCCTAACATGGGATCACTAGAATCCGCTCATGCATTAAATACAACCATAAAAACCTTAGTACGCATTGGTTCATGTTTCTTAAGACGTTCAAGGAAGTTACCGTATAGGAGGTTAGCCAGTTTTCTTAAGCCTAACATCGATAAACAATCATCCAATACAATTAATAACACACCAACAACCAATAATCAATAGTTAGGTTTCATTAGATCTAAGCAAACACAAGATAAATCTAGCCTAGCATGTTAAATAAAAGACAAGAACAAGATATAATCAAACAACACATAGACATATTGAATGATTAATTGATTACTTATCTTCAATTGAACATGGGAGATCCAAGGGTATAAAACCCTTAAAAGTAGCAGAAAAATCGTCTTAGGGTTTCTCCTCACAAAGTTGCACACTAATGACTAAAAATTATGAGAATATATATAGAAAATCAGATCTGACGGCGTCACGTTATAGAGCTGACGCCGTCACCTCGCCGCGGTTAGGGTTTCTTGATGGCCTTCTTGATGCCGTCCCCTTTTAATCATCCAAAATCCTCTCTGGCGCGTCAGGGGTTGACGGCGTCACAATGGTGCTTGACGCCGTCACAGGTACTTTTCCAGCCGATTTTGAGACTTTGTCGTTTTCTTCACTTTTATGCTCCAAAAACGTCCAAAATGCTTCCTTTTCCAGATTTCTTCTCCAAAGTACCTAAAATGACAAAAGGAACGATTTAGGGAAATATTTGATCAAATAAATATGATTTAGGGCTTAAATGACCCCCTAAAAGCGGTACACTTTTCGCTTCATCAAATACCCTTACCCTTGAGATTTGCTTGTTCTCAAGCAAATGCGCTTTTATTCTAATCAAAATACAAGTTAGGGGTCATTTAACGCTAATATAAAAGTAATTAAAACCAATAGTCGTTCCACTTTAATCATAATAAGCACGGAGATTACAGACTAGCACATCACAAGTAGTGTTTAGATACTCACATCTCTCAGGTGTCATAAAAGTATATCTCATAAATGAAAATGAATAATATCTCTCACTACCTGTCATAGCAAATAGATTACCATAGGCTTGGGAAAGGATCAAAAACCTCCTCCACTAGGCGTAAGCACCTAAGATAAACTATCAAAGAGGGCTTTTAAACGGATTATAACGTTAGGTGTAGGGATATGATAAACACGGTTTTGTTGGATAAAGGATATTTTACTGGTGGCGAGTTAAAGATCTTGATTAATTACATGTATAATATGGCGTTGCTAAGCCAAGACTAGAATCGACTTAAGCTAATGAAAAAAATAACAAAAAGATAAAATAAACATAAAATGAAACGGGATGGTAGTCCGTATGTTTTTTCTACTTTTTTTTTTTTTTTTTTTTTTTTTGCATACACTTTTGCCCTACCATCCAAAATAATACATCGTAGGGGGGTTGTATCCCCCTTACACTTGAACTTTTACATAACTTTACAATTAACTATTCTAATGACTCGAATTAAGATAATCGAAACACTTGGAGTACTTTTAAAATATTTAGCACATATGGGGGTAATAATGTTGTTCTTCCCCATTACTCCATTACACTAGTACTTTACCCATGAGTCCCAATCGTCCCAAAACAATATGTACAAGGATATGACTCGACTTAGCAACCATGTAATCAATTAGATAATTAACTTGGGGTTTAAACAAATGTTGTCACAATAATGCACTAAAAATGACTGCATACAAGGTAGGCTAAGGCGATTTGGGTGTACATTTAAGTGGGGTGTAAACAAATTCTTACTTTAAGTAAAATGCTTAAAGTTAGAAACGAAAAGATAGGCTCTGAGGGGTGTACTAGGGGTATCGTGTACTAAAAATGAGTACAACGCAAAGGGTGTGGGAGAATTACTTGACCAATGTAGCCAATGTAATTATAACAAAAACACAGGTGTAAAACAATGGGTTAATCCTAATGCCTCTTATCATGTAGTAAATCTAACTACACGAATGTAGTCTCACTTGTGGCCTCGGAATGGTCCTAACGCAAGTTCTAGAATCTAAGTGCTACCGGTACACACATCATAGCATAAATGCTTTTCTTACCAATTCTAGGGGCGAACCTCACATATTTGGGGGTGGAAAATTTTTTAGTGGTACGGTTTTGTGCTAGTCATATAACTCCTATCCGTGAGACGCTCATTAAGACCAAAGTTTCACTCCTATATGTTGTAAAAAAATTTAAATTTGGCACTAAAATTGCCTTAACATGTATTTCTCTCAGTTTTATTACACATCTACCATTAAACAAACGAAAAATCAAGCGTAATAGCATTCTCTAAGGTATCGTACTTTACCCCCCCCCCCCTTACACTTAAGATGAACATTGTCCCCAATGTTCAAATAACAAGATGTAAAAGTAAATAAGGTAAAAGAATGAAATCAAATACTCCCCTGATTCGCTTGGTGGATAAAGAGGTAACATGGTTAGATCTTCTTTCAAGGTAATGTTGAAGCTTCAAGATTAAAGCAGCGCCAAAAGCTAGATTCCACATACATCTCCTTGTCCAAAATAACCTGTTAAACCTGAGAAAACAAACACGAAAACCTGCATAATATCGGCGGGATAAATCTGTATAAGGATATAATGCTTGCGGAATGATTATTTTTCAGATTCCTGGAGTTTATAAGTTAGAGATTTAATAAAGCATTTTATGATTCCGGAAGAAAAACAAAACTTTCAAAAAAAAAAATTCCAGAAAACTGTTCCTGACGCCGTCAGAAGTGATCTGACAGATTTTTCATGTTAAGTTTCCGGAAAATTTCTGGAAAAACTCAATCCTTATTTCCTGGAAATCCTTCAAAATATCATTATGACTCGATACAAGCATTTGACTCAAACAATTACTAATATGTATGTTAATTTAATATTGTTATGATTCATGTTCATTTGTTCTAATAAACCGATTTGGATTTCCCTTACACTTATCTTTTGCAAAATACCTTTATATGTAGTTAAGACGAAGTTAAAAACAAGATAAAGCATTTTCACAATTTAGTTTCGAACATGAATCAATAATAATAAAAATTAAACATACATACGGAAGCAAATAAAATCAAACAAACAAATAAATAAACACACAAAGCAAATAAAGCTTGGGTTGCCTCCCAAGAAGCGCTTTTCTTTATTAACGAGTCTTGTAGCTAGACTCAAAGTCACCGTACATTACGTGATTCCATCATTGGTCACGGTTTCTAGGCCATTCTCATGTCCGGTTTTATATTCCGGTCCTAATTTCAAACAATCCTTGTAGAAACCGGATATCCTTTCCATAACATAGTCTACTCCTTTACTTCTATCTCCATCATTCCTATAGTAGACTGATTGCTTAAGCTCCTTCTCAACATTTGACAAGTGTTGGAATTGCTCTATCTTATATGGCATTTGGTAGTTTACCTCATCGGTCTCATCCTTAAATCTAACTATCCCTAAGAAAGGTTCATAAGTCATTCTAGAGACCTTAACAAATGGTTTTCCAAAAACTACTTGAGTTAAGCATGCATCGACTATTGGGCGGATATCTTGTAAAACCCAAAAATCTAAAACGTGTAAAATGACCAAAATGCCCCTACAATCTAAAACTTTGATTAATAAACTTATAATGTACCAATTTGGTCCCAAATAATCGTAAACAAATAATCTATGAAGCAAAATAATATTAAGGCACCTAAATAATGTTGTGACACACTAAAAATATTATTTTGGCACCTTAAATATTTGCTAGGGCCGAATTATATTTAAAATTCTTTATTAATTATAAAATATGTATTATATAAGGTAAATTGAAATCAAATCACAAATCTTTGATTTAGTCTTGTTAATCCCGAGATTCATGCCACTTTTTTTTCCCCCTTGGACTCGGCATTTCCCTTATAAAAATTATCCTCATTTATCTCCTCCTCTAAAATACCGAAACATCCAAAAACCCTAACAAAAATCCACCTTGTGTTCATCCGAATTTCTGGAGCAGCAAGATCATTTTTCCTGTGATCCTTGGCATCTATAGAAGGCTAGAAAAATACGTGTGGGAGTGTTCGTGGCCTGATTCGATCCGTGTGAATTACCTTCTTGTCGAGGTCTAGTTTGAGGTAAGCTTCCAAATAAATTCATCCGATCCTTGTACAACTCTTTTGTCAATTTTCTCATGTCCCTTATATCACATATGATCTATGAAAAATAGTTTTGAGGTCGTGCCTTGCTTGATTCGAGCGTGGAAAAAGTTTTGGTCGAATTATTCAAATCGTGGGGTAAACTCCCAAACAATTCGTACGAGCCCTATAAAATTCATTTGTTATTTTCTCATGCTTCTCGTATCATATATACTCTGTGAAAAATAATTCCAAGGTCGTGGAGTAGCTATTGGAGTCGTGGTGAATTATTGGTTCGAATTATCTATACGCGTAGCAACAAATTTGTTACACCCATTCCTCACGTTCCAAATCTGGTTTGACATTTTTTTTCATGCTTCTTTCATTATATAAACATCATATAAAATACTCAATTCGATCCATGCATGATCTATGAATTATTTGTGAATTAAACCCTAAAAACGTGCATAAATCCTAAATAATTGTATACGAATTTTCTGGGCTTCATATCTATTTTATTTACGTTCTATATAATAATTATAATCTGGGAAAAATGTTCTTTCGATTTTTCAAGGCCTAATATAATTATTTTCGAATTGTTTATATAACCGGATTTAAGAAAAAAATAAAGAAGAAAAAGAAAATAAAATGGGATTCGAGCTAGGGTTTGGATTAGGGTTTGTTTTTGGCTATTTAATGATGATATAATGATGATGGAATGATTGGGGAATGATTGGTATTTTTAGGGTTAAGGTTTGGTTAAATAAATTATATACGGTTTGGTTTTTAAATTATAAGGGGGTGTTTTGTAAATTGTGAAACTTGTGGGTTGATTTTAGAATATTATTTTGGACCATTTATAATTCGAATAAAATATAAAAGGGAGGGTCTCATGTGTAAGTTTTGTATTTAAAAGGTTTATTTTGTTAATTAAATAAAGTATAATTCGAATTGTTTAATAATTAAATTGAGGGACTTGTTGTGTAAATTATGAATATTTGAGGGTGTATTCGTACAACATGTTAAAATAAGTGTATATTGTGTAAAATTGGGAAATTAAGGGTTTAATGTGTAATTATGAATGCCATAAGGTTTAAAATGTAACTTATGTAATTTAAGGGGTGTAAAATGTAAATATTGAAACATAAGGGATCAAATGTGTCATTCTGAATAATTTATGTGATTAAATCAGTAGCACGAGATATTTTCATATTAGACCTTTAAACTTGGTGAATTTGCATTTGAGACCCTAAAGTACGAAAAGTTGCTAAAAGTAACCCTGAACTATCATAACTTGTTAAAAAGGTACCCTATATCCATAATATACTTAATTATGATTTGACCTAAATTATAATATTTAAATCTTGCTAAATATGGAAACCTGCTAAAAGTGGAAAGTTACTTAAAATGAAAGTTTATTAGGAACCATTGTAATTCTGTCTTCTACTTCCATAGGTTCGAAGCGGGAGTGATCTTTTGTCTTGTGATTCGTCTATCGTTGTTTGCTTTTGCTTTGAATAAGGTACAGATATTCTGCCCTTCTTAGTAAGGAGCCTTCGTCTCATTTCTGATTTCTGATTTATTGCTATGTTTCCCTTGTATTGTGAACCGTAGAGTTGAACCCTTGCTTTAACCTTTGTCTTGAACCTTTGTCATAAACCTGGACTTGAACCTTGATACACTTGATATGAACCCTTTGACTTGAACCTTTACTTGAACTCTTGCCTTGAACCTTTGACTTGAACCCTGCTGTGTTTCTTTCGATACTTGACATGACTTGTTCACCACCTGGTAACCTGAATAATTAAGACCTTGGGTACTTGAAGGTTCATAGGATTTTATAACTACTTTAATTTATGTATGAAGAGGTTTTGAATATTTCCTTAAAACACTTTTATTATGAAAACTGTTCTAACGATCATTTTATTAAAACCATTTAAAAAGGATTTCTTTTAATAAACTATTATGAACCTTCTGGTATTGACCTTCTAGTATTTGACCTTTCTGATATTGACCTCATGATAATGAACCCCTGCATTTATCTCCTGTCTTGAACCCTGATATGAACCCTGATATGATACCTGACATTGGATACCTGAGACTTGACACCTGATACTTGATACCCGAGACTTGATACTTGACCTTGACCCACAGTTTGAGACTACGAGCCATCCACTAGGCATGAGGGTTTCATGTCCATGTCATTGATGCACCGATGGCATGACTCTAGGGTAGGAGAGTGATGTCCTATCCCGTCCCTGACCTGATTTGATTTGTTACGTAGAGGAAGACCCTGTGGCCTGCGGGGGCGTATGGATGCATCCTAGACATGACCTGATTTATTTGTATTATTGTATTATCTGGTGACTGACGGTTGTGTGCGATACACGTCTTTCACACCCCTGGGAGCTTGCAACTCCAACCCCTGGAGGTATCCCCTCACCCTGTACCTGGTATGCTGAGGTCACCCCTCCATACACCCTGATATGTGATTTGATTTGATATGTACTGTTTCTGGGCTCGTAGAGGATTACTGTTTTCCCGAAACCTTGTAACCATTTGACCTGACACTTGACCTGACATTTGACTGGACTTGATTAGACTTGGGTCGTGATGGGTTATGTTTCCTTTGTACCTAGCTATGGCAACCATTCCTTGGTAATCTTTTATTCCTTTTTCCTGATTCTTGTTACACCCGGTATTATTTCGTTTACTTCACTACACTTTACTACTGCTTTGTTTCCGTTATATCTGTTCACTGAGCTCTCGTAGCTCAGCCGCGTTTCTTTTCCCGCGGCAGGTATTTAAGCTAGGAGCTGGGGATTTTGCTTTGGATGAGAGTAGAGATTATATGGAGCTTCTACCTTAGTTGACCACCTTTTATCTTATGACTTTGTTTAGACAGATTTTTCCTTTGGTTATTTGTTCTTTCGGATTATTCGTTATCTTTTGAACTTATGTAATGGTTTCAAGTCTCGTTGACTTGACTTTCTTTTATGATTTTGTTTAAGGCTTCCGCTGTGTATTATGCATGTATGCTCTGATTTGTCACCGTGATGTGACACCTTTACCCTTGTCGGGTTGGGGTGTTACAATTATGGTATCAGAGACAGGTTGGACCCTTAGGTTTCCCGAAAACCCTTAGGCTTAGGCCATTGACCTGTGAGGATTGGGTAGACATTAGGTTTCCTTTCGCGCACTCTCTTTTCCCGTTCTGCTCTGTCATATTTTCTCGATCTGCTCTGTCATATTCTGTTTGCTCTTGCTAATCATTTTGTGATCGTTCAGATGGTGAATCCGCGCTTTACTTAGTACACTAATGGGAATGATGGCCCTGATTTTGAGGCCATGATAGCCGCTGCTATGGCTGCTGCTCTTCCTGAATTGGTGACCCAAGTCACCAATAACATCAGAAATGGTGCTAGTTCTTCTGGTGGTGGTGGTGGCGATGCTCCACCCACTGCTCCACCCGCTGCTCCACCTGTCGGTATTCATGTATGGATTGATAGGTTCAACAAGCTCAAGCCTCTCTCTTTCAAGTCCGCTGCCACTCCCCATGAGGCAGAGGACTGGATCACCCATGTCGAGAAGTTGTTTAGGGTTCTCGGATGTGCTGACGAGTTTAAAACTCGTTTGGCTACATTCAAGCTGGAGGGTGACGCTCTTAATTGGTGGACTGCTCTTGTTCAGGCAAAGGGAAATGATTATGCTGAGACCTGTTCTTGGGCGGATTTCATTGAGGTGTTCTATAGGCAGTATATTCCATTATCGGAGCAGCAGAGGTATGAGAGGGAGTATGGGACGATTCGTCAGGGGGATCGTGAGTCGTCGGGTGAGTTTATGCAGAGGTTCTTACGTTTGGCCAGCTTTGTTGGGCCAGAGGTTACTGGGGATGCTCGTCGTCAGGCTCGTCATTTTAAGTGGGCATTGAAGACGTGGGTTTTAGACCGTATCGTGAACTTTGAGCACGAGGATGTGGCTGCTGTTGCGGATGCTGCCCGCAACATTGAGTTGTTACATGCGGATGGGGGTTCTAATAAGCGGGATAGGGACGGTAATCGGGTGCATTCCAGGGGGCAGAGTCAGCAGAACCAGAGTAGGGATTATAAGAGTCACCGGGACCAGGATTATGAGCGGAAGGGGCAATCTAGTAGGGGTTTGGAGCCACGAGATCGGGCGGACCGTGGTCATGATCAGCGAGATCGGGATTCAAGGTCAGCTTCTAGGCAGGATGATGGTCGTCGGGGGCGCAGCGACAGTCAGGGGTCAGCTAGTTGTCCTCAGTGTGGGAAGAACCATACGGGATTTTGTCGTACGACTTCTGGAGCTTGTTTTAGGTGTGGTTCGAGGGAGCATAAGTTGAAAGATTGTCCTAGGCGGAATCCGGAACCACTTGAGAAATATCTTGGCCCTCCTTCTCCTACTCCTACTACCGGTCGTGTTTTCTCGCTTTCTCGTGACCAGGCAGATAAGGCGTCTGGTATGTCCTGTTTCGTTCTTTTCTCTTTCTGTTGCCTTGCAATTTCGAGGACGAAATTTTTCTCTTAGAGGGGAAGAGTTGTAAAACCCAAAAATCTAAAACGTGTAAAATGACCAAAATGCCCCTACAATCTAAAACTTTGATTAATAAACTTATAATGTACCAATTTGGTCCCAAATATTTGTAAACAAATAATCTATGAAGCAAAATAATATTAAGGCACCTAAATAATGTTGTGACACATTAAAAATATTATTTTGGCACCTTAAATATTTGCTAGGGCCGAATTATATTTAAAATTCTTTATTAATTATAAAATATGTATTATATAAGGTAAATTGAAATCAAATCACAAATCTTTGATTTAGTCTTGTTAATGCCGAGATTCATGCCACTTTTTTTTCCCCCTTGAACTCGGCATTTCCCTTATAAAAATTATCCTCATTTATCTCCTCCTCTAAAATACCGAAACATCCAAAAACCCTAACAAAAATCCACCTTGTGTTCATCCGAATTTCTGGAGCAGCAAGATCATTTTTCCTGTGATCCTTGGCATCTATAGAAGGCTAGAAAAATACGTGTGGGAGTGTTCGTGGCCTGATTCGATCCGTGTGAATTACCTTCTTGTCGAGGTCTAGTTTGAGGTAAGCTTCCAAATAAATTCATCCGATCCTTGTACAACTCTTTTGTCAATTTTCTCATGTCCCTTATATCACATATGATCTATGAAAAATAGTTTTGAGGTCGTGCCTTGCTTGATTCGAGCGTGGAAAAAGTTTTGGTCGAATTATTCAAATCGTGGGGTAAACTCCCAAACAATTCGTACGAGCCCTATAAAATTCATTTGTTATTTTCTCATGCTTCTCGTATCATATATACTCTGTGAAAAATAATTCCAAGGTCGTGGAGTAGCTATTGGAGTCGTGGTGAATTATTGGTTCGAATTATCTATACGCGTAGCAACAAACTTGTTACACCCATTCCTCACGTTCCAAATCTGGTTTGACATTTTTTTATCATGCTTCTTTCATTATATAAACATCATATAAAATACTCAATTCGATCCATGCATGATCTATGAATTATTTGTGAATTAAACCCTAAAAACGTGCATAAATCCTAAATAATTGTATACGGATTTTCTGGGCTTCATATCTATTTTATTTACGTTCTATATAATAATTATAATCTGGGAAAAATGTTCTTTCGATTTGTCAAGGCCTAATATAATTATTTTCGAATTGTTTATATAACCGGATTTAAGAAAAATAAAGAAGAAAAAGAAAATAAAATGGGATTCGAGCTAGGGTTTGGATTAGGGTTTGTTTTTGGCTATTTAATGATGATATAATGATGATGGAATGATTGGGTAATGATTGGTATTTTTAGGGTTAAGGTTTGGTTAAATAAATTATATACGGTTTGGTTTTTAAATTATAAAGGGGTGTTTTGTAAATTGTGAAACTTGTGGGTTGATTTTAGAATATTATTTTGGACCATTTATAATTCGAATAAAATATAAAAGGAGGGTCTCATGTGTAAGTTTTATATTTAAAAGGTTTATTTTGTTAATTAAATAAAGTATAATTCGAATTGTTTAATAATTAAATTGAGGGACTTGTTGTGTAAATTATGAATATTTGAGGGTGTATTCGTACAACATGTTAAAATAGTGTATATTATGTAAAATTGGGAAATTAAGGGTTTAATGTGTAATTATGAATGCCATAAGGTTTAAAATGTAACTTATGTAATTTAAGGGGTGTAAAATGTAAATATTGAAACATAAGGGATCAAATGTGTCATTCTGAATAATTTATGTGATTAAATCAGTAGCACGAGATATTTTCATATTAGACCTTTAAACTTGGTGAATTTGCATTTGAGACCCTAAAGTACGAAAAGTTGCTAAAAGTAACCCTGAACTATCATAACTTGTTAAAAAGGTACCCTATATCCATAATATACTTAATTATGATTTGACCTAAATTATAATATTTAAATCTTGCTAAATATGGAAACCTGCTAAAAGTGGAAAGTTACTTAAAATGAAAGTTTATTAGGAACCATTGTAATTCTGTCTTCTACTTCCTTAGGTTCGAAGCGGGAGTGATCTTTTGTCTTGTGATTCGTCTATCGTTGTTTGCTTTTGCTTTGAATAAGGTACAGATATTCTGCCCTTCTTAGTAAGGAGCCTTCGTCTCATTTCTGATTTCTGATTTATTGCTATGTTTCCCTTGTATTGTGAACCGTAGAGTTGAACCCTTGCTTTAACCTTTGTCTTGAACCTTTGTCATAAACCTGGACTTGAACCTTGATACACTTGATATGAACCCTTTAACTTGAACCTTTACTTGAACTCTTGCCTTGAACCTTTGACTTGAACCCTGCTGTGTTTCTTTCGATACTTGACATGACTTGTTCACCACCTGGTAACCTGAATAATTAAGACCTTGGGTACTTGAAGGTTCATAGGATTTTATAACTACTTTAATTTATGTATGAAGAGGTTTTGAACATTTCCTTAAAACACTTTTATTATGAAAACTGTTCTAACGATCATTTTATTAAAACCATTTAAAAAGGATTTCTTTTAATAAACTATTATGAACTTTCTGGTATTGACCTTCTAGTATTTGACCTTTCTGATATTGACCTCATGATAATGAACCCCTGCATTTATCTCATGTCTTGAACCCTGATATGAACCCTGATATGATACCTGACATTGGATACCTGAGACTTGACACCTGATACTTGATACCCGAGACTTGATACTTGACCTTGACCCACAGTTTGAGACTACGAGCCATCCACTAGGCATGAGGGTTTCATGTCCATGTCATTGATGCACCGATGGCATGACTCTAGGGTAGGAGAGTGATGTCCTATCCCGTCCCTGACCTGATTTAATTTGTTACGTAGAGGAAGACCCTGTGGCCTGCGGGGGCGTATGGATGCATCCTAGACATGACCTGATTTATTTGTATTATTGTATTATCTGGTGACTGACGGTTGTGTGCGATACACGTCTTTCACACCCCTGGGAGCTTGCAACTCCAACCCCTGGAGGTATCCCCTCACCCTGTACCTGGTATGCTGAGGTCACCCCTCCATACACCCTGATATGTGATTTGATTTGATATGTACTGTTTCTGGGCTCGTAGAGGATTACTGTTTTCCCGAAACCTTGTAACCATTTGACCTGATATTTGACCTGACATTTGACTGGACTTGATTAGACTTGGGTCGTGATGGGTTATGTTTCCTTTGTACCGAGCTATGGCAACCATTCCTTGGTAATCTTTTATTCCTTTTTCCTGATTCTTGTTACACCCGGTATTATTTCGTTTACTTCACTACACTTTACTACTGCTTTGTTTCCGTTATATCTGTTCACTGAGCTCTCGTAGCTCAGCCGCGTTTCTTTTCCCGCGGCTGGTATTTAAGCTAGGAGCTGGAGATTTTGCTTTGGATGAGAGTAGAGATTATATGGAGCTTCTACCTTAGTTGACCACCTTTTATCTTATGACTTTGTTTAGACAGATTTTTCCTTTGGTTATTGGTTCTTTCGGATTATTCGTTATCTTTTGAACTTATGTAATGATTTCAAGTCTCGTTGACTTGACTTTCTTTTATGATTTTGTTTAAGGCTTCCGCTGTGTATTATGTATGTATGCTCTGATTTGTCACCGTGATGTGACACCTTTACCCTTGTCGGGTTGGGGTGTTAAAACTACTTGAGTTAAGCATGCATCGACTATTGGGCGGATATCTTCTACAATTACAAAGTCGGTGGCATAGGTGAAGTTTCCTACATAAACCGGTAATCCCTTAACTCTTCCCGTGAAGTTACTCATCCAACCCTTATCAGGGAGCATCCTATACCCAAGTTGATTTTTCATTATCAAGTTGTAGTGGGCTCTAGTCATGATGTTTATGGGCGATCTAAGGTCGATGTAAGCTTTCCACACATGTAAATGTCCGATGTTGCATGGTATGTTGAGATTAGAAGGGTCGCCCATTTCTATAATTGGTCTACCTAGGAAGTACGGTGTCTCGGGGTCATCGAATAAGTCTGTATGATATGTGCGCTCTTCCTTAGTGGGTAGCCTATTGAAGTAGTCCTCATCATCATCTACTTTTTCAATCTCACTTTTCCTAACTTCTTTATCAACCTTGACTTTCTTAACCTCATCCTCAGGTTCACTATTATCCTCATTCCTATCAATTGGTTTAATAGTGACAATGTTGACGAAGTGGACATGTTTGGATGAAGAGGGGTCTTTTACTTGGGGTCTGCTATTTGTGTTCCTAGCGTCCTTATGTGGAGGTGATAGCACTTGGTTATTGAGGGCTTTCAATAAGTTGTCAGTTTTATTGGTCATCTCCGTTTGTTGTTGATTGAATTCGGATTCGAATCTAGCTATCCGAGCTTCTTGAGATGCCATAAATTTGGACATCAATCCTTCAAGATTATTGGTACTACCATAATTTTTGGAAGGATTGTTATTGAAAGTACAGTTTGGAGATGAACCGCTTGATTGGAAACGATTAGGTGGATTGGAAGAATTGGTTTGTTGTGCGTTTTGGTTTTGTTTCCACCTAAGGTTTGGGTGATTTTTCCATGAGGGGTTGTATGAATCACCGTAGGGGTTTGGCTCGGGTTTGAAAGTGTACCACTTGTCTCCCGCTCCGTCGGTACGCGAGGATGCGTAGTCCGCAAAAGCTTGTTCGGGGAGTTCCACGCAATCACGAGTGTCGTGGGGACCACTACATAATTCACACGAAGAAGTGATTTTGTTCACTTGGCTTGAAGGTTTAGGAGCCTCGTAGGATTTCATAAGAAACTTGACTTGGTCTTCAAGTTCTATGATCCTACGGTCGAAAGTGCTTGAATTGTTCGAAGGCAAAGATATTGCCTTGACCGTTTTATTCAAATCACGGGGATCATTCCAACTTTCGTTGTCATACAGAGCAAGATCTTCCAGGAGAGCCCATGATTGTTCCGCACTTAGATCACGTAGCTTACCACCGGCCGATTGGTCAATGGTTTGCCTCGTGGAGAGATTGATGTGGTCATAGAAGATTTGGACTTGGAGCCAAAGTTCTATGCCATGGTGAGGGACTTTTTGGAGTAAGTCCTTGAATCGAGTCCATGCCTCGTAGAGGGTTTCGCCTTGACGTTGTTGGAACATCAAGATATCATTCCTTAGCTTGGTAGTTCTTCATGGTGGGAAAAACTGAGCAAGGAAACGAGTGGTGAGATTATCCCAAGAGGTGATGGATCCTGCGTGTAGACGCACTAGCCATTGACTAGCTTGGTCCCGCAGAGAGAATTGAAAGAGACGCAGTCGGGTCGTCTCTCGAGTGGCAACATCAAGGTCTATGGAATCAACGATTTTGAGAAAGTCCTTGAGATGTTGATTAGGATCTTCGGAACGAAGTCCATGGAATGCGCATCCGCTTTGCACCAACCGGATGGTGTCGGATCGCAAGGGAGTGACATTGGCTCCTTGAGTCAGCTCAATGGTGTTTCGATAGCCATGGTGGCTAGGACGGGAGTAGTCTCCTAAGGTACGGGCTCTAGGAGGTGGGTGTTGTTGTGGTGGTGGGTTGTTGGGATCGAGGATATTACCACCTTCCATGATGTCGGATGGTAATGGTTACGAACAAAGAAACGAAGAAAAAAGATAGACTAAAGAAAACCTAGAAAAATAAAATAAAAATCTCACTAGAAAGGAATCTAGTGAGTAGACCTAATAAAATAAAAATTCAACCTAAACAATAACTATTCCCCGGCAGCGGCGCCAAAAACTTGATGCGTGGTTTTGCGACCTTACAACAGGTTTTACCTCTCGAGGGATCTCAAGAGGCTTGCAATCCCCACCAGGCAGTGTACCTGACCGATGTAGTATAGTGTAGTGGCAAGTACCGGGGGATTGATCGTTCTCTGGGGGAATAGTGTCGTTAGGATTAAAAACTACTCTAATAGGTCTAAGGGTGAGGGAAGATTCTTTTTGTATTTTTTATATTTTTATAAAAGCAATTAAAATCTCGGGTTTGAAGGAGTGGGCGGAATTAGTTGCTAGTCAACTAACCCAAATAACTACAATTGCAAATAAAATAAAATAACTGAAAATAAAAAGGTGGTGGAACTTATATGGAGAGAAATGTGTTTACTTAGATTTCCTTACTCCCTAACTATCTTTTACCGGTTGATTAGTGTGTATTAATTGCGTGGATGACGGGTGTATTCCTTAATACCAATCGTGGGGTGGCGTACGTACTTCCCCAACTCTATAAGCTCCTACTTCACTCCTATGTCGAGCCGGCTAAGAAGCTCCTAACATGGGATCACTAGAATTCGCTCATGCATTAAATACAACCATAAAAACCTTAGTACGCATTGGTTCATGTTTCTTAAGACGTTCAAGCAAGTTACCGTATAGGAGGTTAGCCAGTTTTCTTAAGCCTAACATCGATAAACAATCATCCAATACAATTAATAACACACCAACAACCAATAATCAATAGTTAGGTTTCATTAGATCTAAGCAAACACAAGATAAATCTAGCCTAGCATGTTAAATAAAAGACAAGAACAAGATATAATCAAACAACACATAGACATATTGAATGATTAATTGATTACTTATCTTCAATTGAACATGGGAGATCCAAGGGTATAAAACCCTTAAAAGTAGCAGAAAAATCGTCTTAGGGTTTCTCCTCACAAAGTTGCACACTAATGACTAAAAATTATGAGAATATATATAGAAAATCAGATCTGACGGCGTCACGTTATAGAGCTGACGCCGTCACCTCGCCGCGGTTAGGGTTTCTTGATGGCCTTCTTGACGTCATCCCCTTTTAATCATCCAAAATCCTCTCTGGCGCGTCAGGGGTTGACGGCGTCACAATGGTGCTTGACGCCGTCACAGGTACTTTTCCAGCCGATTTTGAGACTTTGTCGTTTTCTTCACTTTTATGCTCCAAAAACGTCCAAAATGCTTCTTTTTCCAGATTTCTTCTCCAAAGTACCTAAAATGACAAAAGAAACGATTTAGGGCAATATTTGATCAAATAAATACGATTTAGGGCTTAAATGACCCCCTAAAAGCGGTACACTTTTCGCTTCATCAGAGATTAAAAAGGATGATCAACCCTTAACCAACAAACCCTTTTTACCGCTTTAGACTTGTTACTCCTTGGCTTTAGTGGGGGAGATGCGTATACTTGCCAAGCCTATGATAGAATATTCGTCACGACTAAGAAACTAAACGATTTAGAATTGTTTTACATTAAAAATTATTTTGGTTTCTACTTCGTTAAGTGTTTGGTTGTGTGATTATGACAAAATGAATACGTGCTTAAATATAAAAATAAATCCTAATATCTTTTAGGATACATTTTCAAATGATTAATTCTAAGGTTTAATCGGGGACAAGTAAAGTTCAAGTGGGGGGATATTTGATGAACTCAAATAAGTACATTTTATTATCATCATTTATCCTATTTATTTGACTTGTTTTATTATATTATATATGAGAATCGATACATTAATGTTTACTTTAGTAATTCTCAGGTAAAAACAAGCATTATGTGAAACTTGGCGATTTTGGACTAATTATGGAGCAAAACAAGCGAGATGTCAAAAGTCTACTGAAATCCAGAAGATGCGCCGTATCTCACTCAACAGATACGACGCAATATCATACTTAGATAAATTCGAAGACCATTGCCTGACTTTGAAGAATGCGCCGCATGCAATTCTGTCATGCGCCGCATATGAAGCTTTGGTCAAAGAAGAAGATTAAGCTCGTTCTACTCCAGATACGCCGCAATATACTTCTAACATACGGCGTATCACTATCAAGATTTCACCAGTTACAATCCAAGACAGCTAAAGTACATGCGCCGCATACAAAGATCAAGTTACGCCGCATCTGAAGACGTTGTACGAATATTCCAGAATATATTAATCTTGGACCCCACGCGAAGTTAAGTCAATGCGCCGCATCTATCAACTCAATGCGCCGCATCGATCCCTCAGACAGAAACTATAAATACCCCAAGGCCAGACGAATTTAAGAGTC
Source organism: Artemisia tridentata subsp. tridentata (assembly GCA_021014915.2). NCBI lineage: Eukaryota > Viridiplantae > Streptophyta > Magnoliopsida > Asterales > Asteraceae > Artemisia > Artemisia tridentata. The sequence continues at coordinate 338,581,448 of CP139505.1, read as the reverse complement.
CTTTTAGATAACCCTAGAGCCGAATTCAGACGACCAAGCAGCACAAGACACACCTCAAACAAAGATACAAGAGCTGTAAGAAGGTCCTGCATGTATTCAATTCATTAAGTAGTTTTGTTTTATTGTTTTAGTACGCTTTAATTCATCAGGATTGATGGGCTTGTGTCATGTGACTACGGAAGATCATGCACTCCCCTTAATATTGCTTTCCCATTAATTAAAGTTTATATGTTGATGTCTTTGGTGACTTTTATTAGTGCATTGATAACCTCTGTGTCTAGCTGAGTCTTGCTTGGGTCGCCATGCCCCTTCATCGCCTATTTATTCTAGCGTCTCTAGAAAAGTAGGATAGACATAAGTAGTCATTAAGGGTTTACTCGCCGATAAGATTAGAGCCAACGAGAAAGGTTTAATTATATACACTTCATATAAAACTAGCAATAAAACAAGTGACAAGCTATTTAATTATCAGGACAGGTCTTCTTATTGTCTCGAGTATCTATCTGTGTACGTGTGTGCTAATCGCTGATTCGTGCTCATTAGTTTAGTTTTCTATTTAATTATAACCAAACTGTGCCAGTCTCTCAGGCTGAACCCCCTTGCGTTAGATTAGGTTGTATAACTAACTTAGGATATTAAAATACTGATTAGAATAACTAGATAATACGTTCCACTCTTAGTGATCGACACTCTGCTTACCATTATATTCATACTGACCGGGTACACTGCTCGTTAAGTGTGCGTGTGTTATTGATAAGTCGGCTAAATATAAATTTAAAACTTGAGTAGGCATTAATACTGCTAAACCGCAACGACACATCACGCGCATCAAATATGTTCAGGATTATGAGTTGCAGGATTATGGTAAACCTGTTGATAAATTGCAAATATTGAATTTGGAAAATTACTCATAATATGAATGTTTAGATGCAGTCCATAAAGATAATTAGTTTGGAAACGTAATTAATCTTGAACTCTATAGTTACACTATAGAATGAAGACGAGTTTCTACAAAGGAAATGAAAATCCTAGAGATTTAAATTTTTGAGTAGAAATCATAATGGACAAATTTTGTATACATATTTAATGTATGAAAAGATTATCAATCACACTTAAGCAATTAACTGTGATTGAAATTCTTCTAGGCACATTAAATGTATAAAGATTATGATTGTCATTCTTAGTTTCATTTATATGAAATTAACAATGGAATATCAAAAACTCTTTCTTGGGTAATTACTTGTGCGAGGACGTTAAGTAATTGAAAGGAGTATTTGAATAATCTTTGGAAGTATACAAAGTGCAATCATTTATGAATGGATTAATGCATGCATCTAGGAGATATACTTATATTTAGTTATTTCATATATGTTGTATAACATATAGGAAGTAACATTCCATTAACATTAAATGTTAAGTCTTAGTTTGGAATGAAACTTCATTATGGAAATTTAGAAAATAAACATACAACCTTGGAATATATGTTTATTGTTATAAACATAAGCGGTACAATAATTGATTCTAATAAACATGATATACTATTAGAAAGTCTAGATAGAAACATATCTTTGAAAAGATATGACATGAATAAAATCTAAGTTTGACACAAGGATTTATCATGTACATCATGTTATTTGTTGTATCATGCTTGGTGAAAGATGATTTGACAACATTAATGTCTAATTGAAAGTTATTAGATAACTAAGTGTAATGGATATGGTTGGATTTAGAATTAACATCCTCATCCTGGAGTTGCTCCTAAATTCTAAGTATGAACCATATGGCAAATTGTTGCATAATTGATATAGTTGACAAATCTTGAAAGGTTTGAAGGTATCAAACATTACACGATGGATATTAAAAGTTTACGGAATTTTAAAGGGCATATTGTTGTTTGCATACAATGATGCTAATAAGATTGAGATGACACTCAATAACTAGTCATGGTAGGATTTCATCCTTGTTAATGGCCATGTATACTAGTCATGCTCAATATGAGCATAGTTGCATTATACATTAAAGAATTAGAATACTTTAAACTATAAAAAGTTTGATAGTTTAATTGTCATAAATTGGTGATTGAGGATGTCACACATTTTATGAAATATTATGTGGCAATATCTAGATAGATGAATGCACACATACAAGAACTTCATTAATTGAATTCTTGAAAAGAGTATTCTCAAAATTTTGATAGATCAAAATTAGTTGATTTATGCTTTGTCAAGAAGTATGTTTAACATGACTTGAGGCATAATTCATTAATGGGAATTATCATGCTTGATCTATTTAGTATTTGGATAAGGGATGTTAAGCAATTATTATTTACAATGAATTAAAGTACTTGGTACGTTTGTTTTCATTAATAATAAATTGTATCATATATTTGCATGTTTAAATCCATGAATAACTTATGTTATTCTAAATAGTCCGTTGTCGATCAATAATATGGGAGTATTATTGAATTAAGACAAATCTCAGTTTTGGTAGAATATACTTAAGTATATTTGTAAAACCCCAAAAGTACCACAATCTAAAATGACTAAAATGCCCTCCAAATTTTAAACTTTTAAGAATTTATAAGATTGCATAAGTAACCTCATTTAACCTAAGATAATTAAAACCTAAATTATCTAACAAGTTAAATTAATATAAAACTTTACATTATGATTTAATTGTCACAAAATAAATGTTCTAAATCCTAGTCCTATTTTTGGCGACTTTCAATGCGTCATTTAGATCAAAATTTCGGCTAAGTACAAAGGAGATAAGAATGCAATAAACCTTGATTGATAACAATCCCATAATTTTAGTTCTTTCCATGAATGGCTCAATCAAAACCCACGGTTTGTTACAAACTATATGTACCGAAAATAAATTTCATCTTGGCAAAACCCTAAAACTCCCAAAAGGTCGACTTTTCTGCTGCTGTTCGTCTTTGTTCAAGGCCATAAAAAGGTTACTTGTGGCTTCTATTTGGTGGGTTAGAAGTTCATTGTTCCTGTTCGAGGGTGTCTCGATTTGTGGGTTTGAAGAGGGTGATCGACTTCTGGCGTCCGAACTTTGGTGGTGAGTCGTGGGTTTTGTTCGAGTGTGGTTCTACCCTCGTTCTTGTCTCATTCGTATAATACGACCAAAGGTAACTCCAACACCTTATTGTTTAATCCACGACACATGAGTAACATAATCAGAAAATTCAACATATATAGATACGGTTATAACAAGTAAAACAACTCGTTGTTTGGTTAAACATAAGCGTAGGAATAACATAAAATTGTTAATGTGTAAGCTGGAAATGTGTCATTGATCGTTTTGATTCGTAACACATCAGTTGGGTGTGTATCGTATGAGTCTGGGGAAACCTAAAGCATGTGTATATAATTTGTTCCGAAATGTGTGAGCCTATATGCATTCATGGTGTCTCGTTAATACTTGTGTTGAACTCGCGAGGATTTCGTATAAAACTGGCCTCGCGATGCTTTGTTTGTCGAGTTTTGTCTCGGAAAGGGTTACACCGAGAAGGGTTTGGGTTATGTGATCGCGTGCGTTTGAAGTATCTGGGATGTGTTTAACAGCTCTTGGTCGCTTGGGAACACTCCTAAACGAAAACTAATAACCACCTTTGTGACACGTTAAACGGATCGTAAAACAAGAAAACTTAGTCGTATGCATGTTTATCGAAGGTGAAAGCTGGATTAGAATTGGACATACGTTGTAGTGTCTAGAACCATGAGTGTGGGTGTATCTTTCGAATCCAAAAGGGTAGACGTAGGATCGTTTTGGGTCGTGTGGTATTGACTGTGTGTCGAAATAAGAGCTGTGACTTTTTGCGTGTGTTGGGGGCTGGGAAATAAGGGTAAAACGTGTATTTCTTCCTACTGTTTGGCATAGCACCATATAGAATGTAAAGAGATTGCCGCGAGTTAATTTGTGTCGAGAAGTATACGTCGTGAGTGTGTCATATGTATTCCACTTTGGGCAGGATTTTGATAGTTACTGTGGTCGGATAGTAGGATCGTGTGATGCTGTCTATGGTGCTTTTCGTTTTCGATATATGTCATATGTGGAGATTGGAATTTTGCATGCATGGCTTTCTGGCTTTGAATCTAAATGAAATAAGGAGTAACTAGCAGAATGAGTAAATGAGGTAATTGTAAAACGTTTTACTTCTTTCGAACATTAAAATAATGTATTTGTGAATGTATTTGTAAAACTTACCTTTTGGACCTTAAACTTTGCAATATTCACATATTTTACCCTAAACTATTAAAAGTCGTCATATTTAACCCTAAACTATAATGTTGATTATATTAAGTCTTAAAGTTATTAATTATCTTTTATAACCTAAAAGTCATTAAATTGGGAGGTCGCGTTAAAATTCACTTAATATGGAAAAATGCTAACTTGGAAACTCGCTAAAATAGAAAGTTATTAAAATGGATAGCCGACTAAAATAAGTAACCTGATTCACATGAGCACAAAATAATGATTGATTATCATATTCGTGTAGATCTAGTGAAGCGGGAGTAGTTGTCACCCCTTTCGTGATCATCCTTGGTATTTGTTTACTTTCGTCAAGGTACAGATATTCTGACCTTTCTTTTAAGGTTTCTCATGATCTCTCTCGTATTCTGAATCCATTAGTTCTGATTCGATTGCTATGATTTTCCTTTGCTTGAACCTCCCCAGTTGAGTTCCATTTGATATGAATTCTGATCTGAAGCTATGCTATGAAAACCTTTTCTAATTATATCTTGAAAATGTTTTGAGGAAAAACTATTTTAAAAGGGTGTTTATAAATGAGGCAAAACCATTTTATATAAATGTTACTAACTTTTATGAAGGCTATTTTGGAAGACTAATTTTTATGAAAAACCGTTTTGAAAGAATATTTTGTGAAAAATTACTTTAAAGAATCGTTTTATTAAAGGCACAAATAAAGGATTGTTTAAAATGGATTTTGATGGAAGTTTTTAAAATGAACTTTTGAGATGAACCTTGATTATGATTATGAGTTATGATTCAGTTAAGATTTCCCAGGCCATTTCTATGTTTCCTTGTGTATGAACCTTTTGATATGACGTTGAGATGCATTTCTGATATATGACTTTGAGATGACCTTGAGATATGACTCTTAGTTTGATACCCGAGCCACCTTTCTGTTTCCTAGCCAGGAAGGTAACCTGGCCGTGTCTGTGATGCACCACTGGCATGACTCCTGTGTGGGGGAGTGATTTCTCACGCCGTCCCCTTTTATATTATGATATGGCCATTATGATTCTGAGATTATGATTTTGAGATGACTTTGAGTGGGGGCGTATGGATTGCAATCCTAGGCATGTATGTTTAGTGGATTTAACTATGACTTTGAGTAAGACTTTGAGGTGACTGGTGCTTGTGTGCATTACACGCCTTTCACATTTCTGGGAGTTAGCTACTCCACCCCATTTGATACATGAGGCCACCCCTCATATTATCTGGTTGCTTGAGAGGTATCCCCTCTGATTGTGAGACTATGATGTTGAGATGTGACTTTGAGATTATGACTTTGAGTTTCTGGGCTCGTGGTGGATAACTATCCTAAACCTTTACTCTTGTATCTTATCGATATCTCTTTCATTATGCTACATCTGATTATTTCCGTTTATTTTCGTTTCCGTTTATTATATATCTGTTCACTGGGCTTTGTAAGCTCAGCCGCACGTTTTCTTTTCGTGTGCGGCAGGTTTTAGTTGGAAGATGAGTACGAGTGAAGAGACTTTTGGACTTAGAAGACTTGATAGTTTTGGGCCTAGAGATGATTAGAAGTTTTTTTTATATTGTTAGAATCTGTAGTCGCATTGTAACCTTGTAATTTCAGTTTTTCAATTGTAACCTTTGAGATTTCTTGTATTACTGTAATGTTTGCTTTGTTTAATCTGATATGAAACCATTAGTGTGACATCTTTACCCTTGTCGGGTTGGGGTGTTACAATTATGGTATCAGAGCGACAGGCTGCGATTTCGTAATACATTTACCCTTGACCTGTGTAAGTTAGGACCACTAAGCCTTCCCTGTAGACACTCGTAAGTCAACCTTTGAAAATTGCTTTAGGATTTCCCATAGGAACCTAAGTTTTGACCGGTGAGGAATGGGTAGACTATAAGGCATTTGTTTAAGTATCTTTACTTCCGCATCACTCTGATTCGTGCCTTACTTTTGGTTAGATCCTACGGATATCACTTTGGAAAGCGAAAGCTTATGTTTTGCACCACCTAAGATTCGAACCTGATTAAATTTGGAAGGCATTGAGAAATTTCATAATAATTGCCTGACACTATTTGATCCTTATCCTCCTAATTTCTTTTGTTAATCATTTTGATAAAGACCCACGTTGCACTCTGATTCTTTTGTTAAACACTTTGACGCCTCTTCGGGCATTCTGAGAATCTCTATGGCAGTAGCGTACTGGATACTTTTTGTTATTTTGTCTCTTGCTTTTAATAAGTATATATGGATCTTCCGACACCATTTGATTTCGTTTCACCCATCTCTGTTCTAAGCCTTTTGGTATGTAACCACGAGTATAAGAATGTTTTCCCCCCTCACTTTTGAAAGATAAAGCTATGATTTGCGAACCGTCTTTCTTTGAATAGTTAACTCGATTTTATTCTGACAAGGAAATTGTGGGAGGATCAGTCAAATATTGACAACTACCTTTCTATGTCTCACTTTTGGCGATTGCAACAATTTTGAACTTCCGACTACGATTACCAACTGTCTAACCCTTTGCTATCTCTATTACTCTGGAGACGCGTGTGTTACTTTCACGGTTATGAAGTTTTCCTAGAAACCATTTTGTACACCAATAAATGAACCTCATCGTAGAAGCCTTTTGGCACCTTGAGTTTTCTGAACATGAACCTGGTATTGAACACTATTTGGCACCCAAAAATTACTGAAACACGATTCCTGATTGAACCATCAAGTTTTCCACCGGAGTGTGAAGTAAGTTTGCTTAAGTGCATTTTCTTGGCGTATTTGAGTTTTGTTCGCGATAAAGAAGAATGATGACAGGAGATATGTATGGAAGCTGAACCGTATTACTGTTAGGAGCCAATATTCCTCCACCCTGAAACGACTATGTGTTTGTTTAATTTCAGAGCGCGAAGTTTCCTTTCTGACGAATTGATCTTATTCTTGAAATCGCCTTCCGTATTCGTAAACGACTGCTATGACAGTTAGTGACGCTAATAGTATTAGCTAAAGCTCTGACGATTTTGGTGAATTTGATAGATGATATTTTCTCATGAGTACTGGGCATATGGTCATTGTATGACTTAATGATACATTTAGAGACGAGGAAGAACATGTAAATCACTTTTGCCCCTTGTTAGAAATTTGACGATCATTTGTGTATTCTGAGAGATTGATGCTTGTGAGACAACGGTGTTCTTGCCTGACCTGGAGTTGACAACAACGGAGGCTACCCTAAAGAGTGAAGACATTCCTTTCGATACAGACGTGTGGACGGTGTAGAAGATCTAGTCAAGATGGCGAACCTGGAGCTGATGAAGACGTACAGTCTCACTTCCCTATTCATCTTGGTTGTACTAAGATGAATTGAGAGCAGAAGCAGACTGTATGATGGAGAGACTGAAAGATCGTGCCAGAAATCCACAACACTCCATCACATTCCAAGAAGAACTACAGGAGGCTCGACGACCCAGACACCAGTTTCCGATTTTGGTTTCACTTCCGATTGATGGACAGACGAAGACAGATTAACAGGACTTGAAAAGATTGGAGGTGTTGAATGAACGAAATTTTGAAACAAGACCCTTTATGTTTGAAAGAATTGGTTCAATGAAGGCAGAAGTTTGGCGACTAACTTTCATTTCCGTTGACCCTCTTAAGTTTCGTTATCTAGTAATAAGTTCCTCTTATGATTTAAGTTTCCCTAGAAGCACTTCTGTTCGTGCTTACCTTTCGTATGATTCGGTGATGACTTTGTTTTGAGAGATTTTGGCGACTTGTGGAAGATATGATACTTGTGACGACGTACCCCACTTCTGCTAGACAATCTGGGATGTTGATACTCTTGCGAATAGTTTTGTTTTCTCTCTTGACTATGGCAGTTCATTTTTTTGTTGACCTCTGAGACTGTAGAAGTACTAGGTGGATTAAGATAGGTGGTTTTGATTACGATTTGGGATAAAGTATGACCATCATGAGGGCATATTTATATGATGCCAGTATTATGACGTCTGGCCAACGTGATAATACTTACATCATATAACGTGCACTTGTTGTGGGCATAGGATATCTTGGGGAGTACCTAAGAAGTTAGAATTTGAAATTCCGTTGGATTATCCGTGATTAGTGAGACTTTAGGTTCATTCTACCTATGTGTATACTCTACCTTCGTTCGTTAAATATCTGGATGAGTTTTGGACTCTCGTTTTGCATTCTGTTGACCTCTGTTATAAATCTTGAATTCTGGTAAAACTCTCTACTGTTGATATAGTTATTTTGATCTGAAATCTTGTTCGTATTTCCATATGAGCTTTCCGGAAGATTCACCTACCATCCATTTTGTTGAATAGTCCTTTTGATCCGAATCAAATTAATTTTGTCTCCTTCTGAGTAATCTGAAACCATCTTGTTTTGATCGAGTCATGAGAAACCAATTATTCTGAAGAGCCTTTTTGGAAGAACCTCCCGGGCGTGAGAATGTTTGTGACGATCTTTTGCGATTTGCTACGACTTCGTCTAACCCTGCGACTTCAAATTTCGAGGACGAAATTTTTCTGTTAGAGGGGAAGAAATTGTAAAACCCCAAAAGTACCACAATCTAAAATGACTAAAATGCCCTCCAAATTTTAAACTTTTAAGAATTTATAAGATTGCATAAGTAACCTCATTTAACCTAAGATAATTAAAACCTAAATTATCTAACAAGTTAAATTAATATAAAACTTTACATTATGATTTAATTGTCACAAAATAAATGTTCTAAATCCTAGTCCTATTTTTGGCGACTTTCAATGCGTCATTTAGATCAAAATTTCGGCTAAGTACAAAGGAGATAAGAATGCAATAAACCTTGATTGATAACAATCCCATAATTTTAGTTCTTTCCATGAATGGCTCAATCAAAACCCACGGTTTGTTACAAACTATATGTACCGAAAATAAATTTCATCTTGGCAAAACCCTAAAACTCCCAAAAGGTCGACTTTTCTGCTGCTGTTCGTCTTTGTTCAAGGCCATAAAAAGGTTACTTGTGGCTTCTATTTGGTGGGTTAGAAGTTCATTGTTCCTGTTCGAGGGTGTCTCGATTTGTGGGTTTGAAGAGGGTGATCGACTTCTGGCGTCCGAACTTTGGTGGTGAGTCGTGGGTTTTGTTCGAGTGTGGTTCTACCCTCGTTCTTGTCTCATTCGTATAATACGACCAAAGGTAACTCCAACACCTTATTGTTTAATCCACGACACATGAGTAACATAATCAGAAAATTCAACATATATAGATACGGTTATAACAAGTAAAACAACTCGTTGTTTGGTTAAACATAAGCGTAGGAATAACATAAAATTGTTAATGTGTAAGCTGGAAATGTGTCATTGATCGTTTTGATTCGTAACACATCAGTTGGGTGTGTATCGTATGAGTCTGGGGAAACCTAAAGCATGTGTATATAATTTGTTCCGAAATGTGTGAGCCTATATGCATTCATGGTGTCTCGTTAATACTTGTGTTGAACTCGCGAGGATTTCGTATAAAACTGGCCTCGCGATGCTTTGTTTGTCGAGTTTTGTCTCGGAAAGGGTTACACCGAGAAGGGTTTGGGTTATGTGATCGCGTGCGTTTGAAGTATCTGGGATGTGTTTAACAGCTCTTGGTCGCTTGGGAACACTCCTAAACGAAAACTAATAACCACCTTTGTGACACGTTAAACGGATCGTAAAACAAGAAAACTTAGTTGTATGCATGTTTATCGAAGGTGAAAGCTGGATTAGAATTGGACATACGTTGTAGTGTCTAGAACCATGAGTGTGGGTGTATCTTTCGAATCCAAAAGGGTAGACGTAGGATCGTTTTGGGTCGTGTGGTATTGACTGTGTGTCGAAATAAGAGCTGTGACTTTTTGCGTGTGTTGGGGGCTGGGAAATAAGGGTAAAACGTGTATTTCTTCCTACTGTTTGGCATAGCACCATATAGAATGTAAAGAGATTGCCGCGAGTTAATTTGTGTCGAGAAGTATACGTCGTGAGTGTGTCATATGTATTCCACTTTGGGCAGGATTTTGATAGTTACTGTGGTCGGATAGTAGGATCGTGTGATGCTGTCTATGGTGCTTTTCGTTTTCGATATATGTCATATGTGGAGATTGGAATTTTGCATGCATGGCTTTCTGGCTTTGAATCTAAATGAAATAAGGAGTAACTAGCAGAATGAGTAAATGAGGTAATTGTAAAACGTTTTACTTCTTTCGAACATTAAAATAATGTATTTGTGAATGTATTTGTAAAACTTACCTTTTGGACCTTAAACTTTGCAATATTCACATATTTTACCCTAAACTATTAAAAGTCGTCATATTTAACCCTAAACTATAATGTTGATTATATTAAGTCTTAAAGTTATTAATTATCTTTTATAACCTAAAAGTCATTAAATTGGGAGGTCGCGTTAAAATTCACTTAATATGGAAAAATGCTAACTTGGAAACTCGCTAAAATAGAAAGTTATTAAAATGGATAGCCGACTAAAATAAGTAACCTGATTCACATGAGCACAAAATAATGATTGATTATCATATTCGTGTAGATCTGGTGAAGCGGGAGTAGTTGTCACCCCTTTCGTGATCATCCTTGGTATTTGTTTACTTTCGTCAAGGTACAGATATTCTGACCTTTCTTTTAAGGTTTCTCATGATCTCTCTCGTATTCTGAATCCATTAGTTCTGATTCGATTGCTATGATTTCCCTTTGCTTGAACCTCCCCAGTTGAGTTCCATTTGATATGAATTCTGATCTGAAGCTATGCTATGAAAACCTTTTCTAATTATATCTTGAAAATGTTTTGAGGAAAAACTATTTTAAAAGGGTGTTTATAAATGAGGCAAAACCATTTTATATAAATGTTACTAACTTTTATGAAGGCTATTTTGGAAGACTAATTTTTATGAAAAACCGTTTTGAAAGAATATTTTATGAAAAATTACTTTAAAGAATCGTTTTATTAAAGGCACAAATAAAGGATTGTTTAAAATGGACTTTGATGGAAGTTTTTAAAATGAACTTTTGAGATGAACCTTGATTATGATTATGAGTTATGATTCAGTTAAGATTTCCCAGGCCATTTCTATGTTTCCTTGTGTATGAACCTTTTGATATGACGTTGAGATGCATTTCTGATATATGACTTTGAGATGACCTTGAGATATGACTCTTAGTTTGATACCCGAGCCACCTTTCTGTTTCCTAGCCAGGAAGGTAACCTGGCCATGTCTGTGATGCACCACTGGCATGACTCCTGTGTGGGGGAGTGATTTCTCACGCCGTCCCCTTTTATATTATGATATGGCCATTATGATTCTGAGATTATGATTTTGAGATGACTTTGAGTGGGGGCGTATGGATTGCAATCCTAGGCATGTATGTTTAGTGGATTTAACTATGACTTTGAGTATGACTTTGAGGTGACTGGTGCATGTGTGCTATACACGCCTTTCACATTTCTGGGAGCTAGCTACTCCACCCCATTTGATACATGAGGCCACCCCTCATATTATCTGGTTGCTTGAGAGGTATCCCCTCTGATTGTGAGACTATGATGTTGAGATGTGACTTTGAGATTATGACTTTGAGTTTCTGGGCTCGTGGTGGATAACTATCCTAAACCTTTACTCTTGTATCTTATCTATATCTCTTTCATTATGCTACATCTGATTATTTCCGTTTATTTTCGTTTCCGTTTATTATATATCTGTTCACTGGGCTTTGTAAGCTCAGCCGCACGTTTTCTTTTCGTGTGCGGCAGGTTTTAGTTGGAAGATGAGTACGAGTGAAGAGACTTTTGGACTTAGAAGACTTGATAGTTTTGGGCCTAGAGATGATTAGAAGTTTTTATATTGTTAGAATCTGTAGTCGCATTGTAACCTTGTAATTTCAGTTTTTCAATTGTAACCTTTGAGATTTCTTGTATTACTGTAATGTTTGCTTTGTTTAATCTGATATGAAACCATTAGTGTGACATCTTTACCCTTGTCGGGTTGGGGTGTTACAATATTGATGCGTTGTACATGCCAAATTCACATGATATTCAATAATGGATAAATTGAATATAGGACAGATCCCAACCACATGATTGTACTTTATGGATCTTTGTCATTAAAGTAAATCATGAATATTTATCCTCAGACTTGAGATAGCAGATAACAGCCGAGGATGTAGCTCATTTTCTGTAAGATATGTCTAACGCTATCCGTAACTGGTAGTTATAAGGGCTATTTTCGGAGGTGATGCAAAGTTCAAGGGTTATACTTGTAGTCAAGAAAGAATTTGTTCATTCAAATTTGTTTTGAAGTATAATACTGCTGGGCCCCTCGTAGGGTTGACAAGATGTGTGTATGGCCATACCCAAAGTCTATCTGGAATACGTTCAGATGTTTTGGTAATCTTGATCAATTATAAATAACGAGAAACAAATAGTTAATTATGGAATGACTTAGATCCATATCCATATTGACGTGGTATTAGAAACAAAAGGATAAGTATGATGATGAATCATCACAAGGTTTTTTTCAGGAAACCATACTCAGGGTCGATCTGGGGGCATTTGGGGTGTTAAGCTAGACTAACCAATGTCATTACTATATTAATGCATATCCAAGTGAGAGCTGTTAAGTTTATGGATATAAATTAATATATGTATGACCAGTTTCGAACACGAGACTTCGGGATTGCACACATTACGTATGAGTTTCAATGTTTTAATAATTAATATAATAAGTTATGTTTAATTATTAAATTCACAATAAATGACTAAAAAGAGCATTAGGAATTGACTAACGGTCGGTAATGTCAACGGGATACGAAGAAGATGAAACAAGACAAGAGAAGGTTCTAGAAATCCTCTCTTGGGCTTGTTTTTGGCAAAACAATGGAATCCCACATCGGAAACCATTGTAGACTGGATCTCCACCTTAAGGTTATAAATACATCCCTATGTATTCATCCTTTGGTACACTTGATTCAATAGAAAGCCAAACTTCTTCTCTTCTTCCCTTGGTCAACGAGTGAAACCCCAAGTAAGGGATTTACGAGTGACCTTGAGTTTAACAAAGGTGTTTGGTTAATCTATTGTGATCAAGAACCTAGCTTTTCACATTGAAACGCTACTAATACGTGTGTACAAGAACGGAGATCTAACATACTTTTGTTAGTTGTTATTTGCCCTATTTGACTTCTTTTAGTCGAATCATATAAACCCTAATTTAGGGTTTTGCTCGTTCTTGGATTATCGATTTCTTGTTTAGCTAGAAATTAAAGGTATATGTATTCTTTATTTTTAGTTAATTAATTACTAGTATTTAGATCCTGTTTCCGCTGCATATGCTTTGATGTACTTGTTTATGTTATATATAAATTGTTATGATATACATATTCCAACAAAAACAACTATGTAGGTCTATAGCAAAGTTACGATAATACATTGTGTAATAATTTTGATCATCTAATAATTACTATATCTAGAACAAAATCGACTGGTAATACTATTGGGTACTTGTCAAGTATTGGGCTAACTATAGTTATATCGTGAGGCATCTTTGTCGCCTAACAAGTACAAGGTTAAGGGTTCGATCATTGGCAATCTCTTAACCACAACTGTTGAGTGAGGCATATATACCCCATGTTGGTGTATGTGGCCCAACGGCGTGTGCCGAAATCCATAAAGATATTATTTAAGTATTACACCATCGGTCTTCAACCGATACTGCAATACTGGGGGAACATGTTGACGTATATGGTCTGGCATCAAAGCTCTAACGGTCGCAGCTGGTTGCGTACTGGTCTCCGGTAAAGCTCAAGCAATGATGTGTACCGAACACGATAATCTTCCTAGCGGATCATGGATCTATTAATGTTTCGGGTGTTGATCCGCATCACAACTCACGGTCAGACCCTTTGATAGTCAATCCGCGATTGACATTGACCATCAAGCTTCGGTCGTCAAAAGCTCAACTCTGAGCGACACGATATGACTTTCAGTTTTTTGGTCTCTCGTTTGTTTATCAAGCTTCATTTCTTGAGCTCCCACCATCGAACATCGAGATTTTGCTCGCCTTGTTTTATGAACATTGTTCGATCCCTCTTCCACTTATGCCAACCTTTGTGAACTTCGTAATTGATCATTAAACCTACAAACCCTCGATACCCACATCGTTCGTCCAACTTTTCTTCATATTCGGCTAAGAGCTTCGTCCTACTCTGGACATCGCCGCGTTGTGGATAGGTCTTATGAGGAGGGCGTTGTAATCATAAAACAGACCGGTAGGCAGATTGACGCAATTTTATAGAAGATTTTATTAAAACACGATTTCACCTTTGCCTCCAGAGAGGGAAGACCGGAGACAGTTGTAGCTTTGTTGGGAAGGGGAAAGATTTTTGGTTGTAATCTATTCATAGGAGATGTAAAAAAAAAAAAAAAAAAAAAAAAAAAAAAAAAAGGGCTCCCGATGGTCACAGGTGGCACAGGGAATATAAAATTAATTTTATTAAATTTTCACACTAGAGTACATTCATTTGGTAGCTCTTTAAGTTTTTATACTTCTTGTATATGTCTGAAAATTCGCAAACGATAAATTTTGGATATATACTGGGGGGACATGATGATGTATGTGCTAAAAGACTGTAAAAGCACACTTTAAGTATTACAACATTAGTCTTCTACTAATAATGCAATACTGGAGGGACATGTTGGTGTATGTGTCCGAACGGCGTGTGCCGAAAGCCATAAAGATATTATTTAAGTATTACACCATCGGTCTTCAACCGATACTACAATACTGGGGGGACATGTTGATGTATATGGTCTGGTATTCCGTCCATACCCTTCATCCTGTGCCCTCCGGCCATACCCTTCATCCTGTGCCCTCCGGCCATACCTTCCATCCTGTGCCCTCCGGCCCTACCGTTCATCCTGTGCCTTCATCCCTACCGTTCATCCTGTGCCTTGACGAGTAGGGAAGGCTTGGATGGAAGGCGCGTCTGAATGAAGGGCGCGTGTACCTACCACCCAGGTTTTAAGGGGACATGTTCCTTAGGATGACATCATCTACAGTAACTCAGGTACTATATATACACTACCCTTGGTGGTTGCATACACACACTACACCTCCTACGTCTCTCTACTTTCTCTCTCTAGAATTACTCTTGATTAGAGGGCTCATCCCTCCATATTTATATCCCTCCATACTTATAGTAGAGAACTGACTTGACCGTTGGAGGGTGGTCCCGAGGCTCCAGCCTCGGGACTCCTTCTAACGGGTTCTTTCTTGTTTGTAGCACACTTCAAGGCTCGTGAGTGAGGATGGACGGCACGTGGAAGCCGTCCGGACTTGCCTAGCGGAATTATGCTTCAACACCCCACATTATAGAAAGGCAATTGATTATGGTCGCTTCAGTTTACCGGCTATTAACCTTTTGCCACCTAACATGTATGAATGTTGTAAAAGGGTTTGGGTATACTAACATCAGGTTTTTACTCGTTAGTCATCCTTGATTCACAACTGAACAACAAAAGAACCTTGAATCATAGCTGAACAACAAAAGAACTATGTAATGTAATTCCCTTTTATTGATTAGTATGTACATATGTTGTGGTAAGCATTAATCGACATAAATGAAGCAAACGATAAACGCTTGAAACAAAAAGAACAACACAAAATGAGGAAAATCTTATTTGGACAAGTTTCACGAGATATGTTACAAGCCGAATATAATTATTTGTGCCCAAATAAAAGGGAGAAGCGAGGCTTTGGTTTGAAAGTTAGTATATGAATTGTCATTAAATTTTTCAAAAAAAAAAAAATGCGCTTAAGGCTAGGTAACGAATTTTCATTTTTTTTTCATTTGGGTTACTGAACTTATAATTTTTTTTTTGTTTTTCAAATTTTTAGGATTACTGAACCCATAATTTTTTATAGTTAAGAAACATAAATGTCGTGTTTTTATAAGTTCAGTGATGTTTACGTATACTTTTATAAGTTCAGTAACACCAAAATGTCATTTTTATAAGTTCAGTAATCTAAATAAACAAAATTAAATGAAAGTTCGTTAACTAAGACGCATTTTTTTTGAAAAGTTTAGTAACGTGTTTGTGAACCCGTCCTACAAATCCTCTTATTTTAGGGCCAATTTCATGTTAAGCATACAAATGAGATTTACCAGCACTTTTGCCTATGAAAACCAAACAAACTACATGAATCAAACTGAACGTGCTACATTTCTCTAACTATATCTTTCTTAGGTGTTAGGCCTTGTAGAACTTTTATTTTATTTTGTAGATTTAACAAACTACACATTATATGTTATTATGTTTCATCGAAGAGATTTGTGTTATATATCTTAGCCCCCATCCATGCTATTCAATAATATTGTTAGCAATTAATTTATGCTAATTAAGAAGTGATGGTCATTTTCTATTTAGAACTAAAGTGTCATGTATAATGTTTAGTTTAGTATGTGGGCTAATGGCATTAGTATTGTTAGTAGCATAAGTTTATATGTGTAGTGCAATCCTTAGCCCACATCAAGTCCAATGAAAAGCCCAACTATTGCTTAGATGTGGATGTCGAACCATATTTAACACACACACTCTCTCATTCTACAATGATGCCTCATAATATTGTAAAGAGAATGTGTGTGTGTTTCCTTTGTCCTTGTTTATTTCCTTATCATCAAAGTTAATAAACATTCGACCCATATTTCTTCCATACGATCCACACTACTCTTCTTGTTCTACATGATCTTGTGAGTGTCATCATCTTGTGTTGTGTCGTGTATTTGTGTGATAAAGAGAAGGTTCGACCTCTACAAGTGGTATCAGAGAGCAAGGCTTCAAGGTAGGAGTATTTTGTGTTTGATCTTAAAGACTAAAACACCCATTGTTATTTTTCTTGTACTATAAAAGTTACACTTAGTGTTTTATCTCTATTCGATCCATACACAAAATCAAGGATAAAGTTGTGTTTGTTTATGTTTGATAGACTTGGTGTGTGAAGGGTTGCTATTCTTTCAATCGAATATAGTATTTGTGTGTTAGATCTTTTGTTGTTCTAAGTTCTTTGATCGACAAGAATCAACAAATCTTGTATAAGATTTGTTTTTGGATAAGGTAGTGAAAGATTTGATTGATTGAAGTTAATAAAAGTTGGTGAGTTGGTGAAGGAAAGTCTTACAAGAAGCATGGGCAAGTCAGTGGGTTAGTAAGGATAAGGACAAAAAAGTTGGTAAAACCTGCAGTCTATCGCAATTCCAATCTTCAGTCGTTTTATCGCAATTCGGAATTTTTATCGAAATTGAAAGCTGTAAGCTTTGTCGAAATTCAAAGATTGGGTTCTATCGCAAATCAGACGGATTTTATCGCAATTCAATTTTCGACAATTTTATCGCAAATTGAATTTCGACAATTTTATCGAAATTGGGCGCTGTCAGATTTTATCGGAAATCAAGTTCCATCAGATATCGCAAATCAGTTTCATCCGAGATCCTTTCGCAATTCAGATATCGGACAAACAACCAATTGCGATATCGGACAGGTCTATTTTTCAGATTTGGCAGATTCAGTCCTTCTCTTTTCCAGCAGCTTTTGAGAAGTTTCAGAATTGACAGATTCGGCCCTCGTACTTGTGTGAAACGATTTCAAAGTTAAATAACTTTTAAGGATTTGATTCGAACATAATTTCGTCAACTCCAAAAGTGAACTCGGTATTTTAGCGCTTGTATAAGTGTGTAAAATACTTCGACAAACGGATATCTACCCTCTTGTATAAGAGTGTTAGATTTTTATATAAATTACCAATTTATATAAATTAGATATATTTCTATCTAAATTGACATTTTGCCATAATTTGTATAAATTTTGGTCAAATTGAAATTTCTATAGAAATTGTCATTTTATCTAAATTGTAATTTACATAACCTTTGTTGAAATTGTAAACTTTTGACTTTGTCTTAATTATACTCTAATTAAATTTAATAACTTTATTTAATTTGTTTCGTTTATCTAACTTACAACTTCAACGATCATCAACAACAAACCAAGGCTTCACAAACAACAACCAAGTTTAACAGTCAACAACAACAACTCCTATTTTGTTGAAACAATCCTCAATCTACTTTATCATACAAAATTTCAAAGATGACTACTCAACAAGACATTCATGCCGCCGGTGCAGAAAACCGACCTCCAATGTTAGAAAAAGGTGGTTATCTTCCATGGACGAGTCGTATGCTTCGATACATGAGAACCAAGCCTAATGGACAAGGTAGACTCTTGATTAACTCCATCGAGAAAGGTCCATTTAAGCCTCGTGAGATTGAAGCAACAGCTGGAAATCCAACTGCAACACCTCCCGTCGCACCAACATACCGAATCCAAGAGGAATCGGATTATACGCCAGAAGATTGGAAGCAAATTGAAGCGGATGACTTGGCAATGCACTTAATCCAACTCGGTTTACCACAACATATATTCTGTGCAGTAGACAGTTGTGAAACTGCTCATGATATGTGGGAACGAGTTAGACGACTTTGTCATGGTACCGAAATTGGTAAACAAGACATAGAAAACAAGCTTCTAACTGAATGGGAGAAGTTCACATCCACTCCAGCTGAACAGATTGAATCTTACTACACACGGTTTTGTACTCTAATGAATGAGTTGATCAGAAACAAGTTGGCACCTGCTCAAATTGTTCAAAACATCAAGTTCATCAACAACCTTCCAAAGGAATGGGGACGATATGTCACAATTGTCAACCAAACAAAGAACCTTCACGAGGTGAACTATGATCAGCTCTATGATTTTCTAAAGCAAAACCAGGCAGAGGCAAATGAAGTCAGAAAAGAGAAGCTAGCAAAACAACATGATCCTCTTGCACTCATTGTCCAAACACCTACACCTGCAACAGTAAATACACAACCATCTTCATCTTCATCCCAACACTTCATGCAACAACAATACAATTCTCAAACACCGTTCTACCCACAACAACAACATGTAATCCCACAACAACAATACCCGCAACACCCAGATCAAGATTTTAATGATCAGGATAAGTCAACTGCTGCTTTGACTCAAGCTTTTGCTTACCTAACAAAAGCATTCCAAGGACGCTACTCCACACCCACCAACAAAAATCAACGAATCTCATCGAACACTCGCAACAAGCAAATTGCACAACCGAGTTTCAACATGGGACAACAAGGACAGATGGTTGGGGGATATGGGTCATCAGCAGGGATATGCTCCAAGATATCAGATGGGTAATCAGAATACATGGCAGTATGTTGGTAATCAGATGGGTCAGTATGCAGGGAATCAGATGGGTACAGCTGTTGGTAATCAAAGGGGTCAGAATGCTGGGAATCAGTTTGGGAATGTTGCTGCTCAGGGAGCTGGGAATATGAATCAGGGTAATTTGATGAAGTGCTTCAACTGTCAGGGTGTTGGTCACATGGCTAGGAACTGTCCCGACAAGCCGAAAAAGAGGGATCCAGCTTACTTGTAGAAAGCATTAATGTTGGCTCAAAAGGAAACGGCTGGGTTACAGTTGAGTGCAGAAGAGAATGACTTCATGGCTCTTATGGACGATGCATAAGATCTCAAGGACATCGATGCAAACTGCATTTTTATGGCAAGTCTCTAGGAGGCTAAGTACGACACAGATTCGGAAGCACCTCCTGCTTTTGACACCAATGCGGTTTCTGAGGTACAACCATATGCTACATGTCACAATAATGAAATGTTTGATATGTCACCTCA
This sequence comes from Artemisia tridentata subsp. tridentata, assembly GCA_021014915.2. NCBI lineage: Eukaryota > Viridiplantae > Streptophyta > Magnoliopsida > Asterales > Asteraceae > Artemisia > Artemisia tridentata. The sequence continues at coordinate 338,561,412 of CP139505.1, read as the reverse complement.
AAATGAACAGCATCATGCGACTCCTAATCTCACTTACGATACATATATGGACAAACCAAGTTGTAGCAATACTAATTTGGTAACTCCAGATGTGGATCCTAATGGAGACTTTGAGTCACAGCACACTGAGAATGCTGAGGAAACACGTGCTTTATTTGAATCATTATTGCAAAACTGTAGTATTGAAATAGAAAAGGTCAAAAAGATCAATCGCGATGTTAAGGCCGCGAATGAAAAATTGACCACTGAGCTTGAGAGTTATAAGGTTAATGCAAGAGCTTTTGATGTTCATAACAAACGACAGTCAGAACTTGAAGTTAGTTTAAGAGATTATGAGTTAAGAGAAAAACGTTTGCAAATCAAATTTGACACCTTAGATGTTAATTTGAACATGCAAATCAAATCTTTAAACAAAGAAATCTCTGAATTAACCAACCAGCTTTCAAAACAAAAATCAACTTATTCTAATCTTGAAAAAGAAAAGAAAGAGTTGAATGAAAGGTTTTCAAAATGAGAAAAGGATCTTCTTAAAGAGATCACTGACAAAAAGGAAACCATTGCAAAGTTGGAAGATTTTCTTGTAAAAACGGGTCATTCTAAGCAAACAATTAATTTGCTAATTAACGATCCAAACCCAATTGTACATACAATAAAGAAAATGGCTATCGGTTGTGAAAACCCTTATTATCTCAAGAAAGCTCAGAAAGAACAGAATGTGCTTTATAATGGTAATATGATAAATGATAACCATGATACTCTAGAGGTTCATGATTCTTGTGAAACGATTGAGCTTTCCGAAGAGAGTAGAAACAAAATGCGACAAATGAACAGAGAAATAAAACCCATTGACTATAATTGTAATGATCAAGAATCGTCTTTTAACACCTTCCGGTGGATGAGGTTGATCAAAATAGAAGAGATTCATGTTTAGTTTAGAGAGAGGAATGTTAGAGAGAAGGTGGAGTTGAAAACCGGATTTTATTTATTTGGATAATGATTCTCAGCCACACCCCACAAGTGAAGACTTGTGGGGTATTTAAATGCCTAAAAAGACAACTTTGCTAATATTACATTTTCAGTCCTTGCACTATATGCAATCTAGTTGTCTACTTCCAATTCACGTAAATATCGCCCAGCTTCATTTCTAACAATCTCCCTCCAGCTGGAGATATACGTGAATTGGTTACAATGATTCCTAACAATTACATAACAATGATAAAAGCAATGCTGAAGTAGAGCAGTTTCCTTTTTAGGATGTTTTCACAGCTCTTGATCTTCTCGTATCTTTCTCAGCTTGCTTGACTTACTTGCAGAATCACTGTAATGACCTAATTGGGTTATAACTCCCTCCCAATTAGTGAGGCATTTTCTTTTACATGCTCCCTCCCAAATTGACAACCCGTTTGATATAGCTTTGATGCTTGTAGAAGAAGTTTCTCTGAAATCTTGCCAAATTGTCTTCAGTCTCTTGCACAGCGGAAAATGGATTATAGACTGATGACTTGTAACTTCTTCACAGGTTTCTTTGGGGAGCATCATATCGACATCTTCAGCTCACTTAGAATGCTTCCAGTTCTTCAATAAACAGCCCCGATGTACACATTTCATACATTTCTCCCTCCAGGATGATGACGATCTTTCAGACTCATCCTACATATGTGTACATAGACATATCAACTAGAAGCAACAAAAAAATCAATACCCCATGAGTTGATGTCGATAACTATTCTCTCTACGATTCTCTTAGGATCAATCTCTTCTCAAACCTCTTGAATCAAAACAACGGCTTTTTGTAGTGACTGCTGATGGAGAAACCCATTGATGTAGTATTTTATATATTTCCAAAGGAAAAGGCAACGTATGCGTTTTCCCCGGGTCGTGTCCCAACAAAGGTCGAATATCGAGTCTTTGTTTCGGTGTCGAATACGTGTGGTGAATGTGTGTGAAAAGAGTGATTGATTGGTGATTTTATACTATGAATAATGAAATTTTAAAAGAAATCAACTAATTAAGCTAATGAAACAATTAAACTAAGCATACGAACTTAAAAACGAAAATTGAATTTAAAAACGTTACGCGACGAAATTTAAAACGTAATTAAAAAGTGATTTTCTAAAATTTAAAACTTAAAAATGCAAAAATAATTTTCCTATATTAAAACTGATAAAAGAAAATTTTTGGAAAAAGAAAAATAATTTTTTGACTTTTTAATAATTTTTTATGAATTAAAAACTAATTTAAATGATTTAAATGATTTAAAAATAGTAAAACAAGTTGGAAAAATCTGGAAATTTTTGAGTAAATCTAAAATCAAAGAAGTAATCTAGGAAAAATAAATTCAGGACCTGAAGAGGCTAAAATAAGCAGAACAGTGCAATAAGCTATTTGGAAATAAGCACAAAATAAGCAAATGATGCTCCAAAAATTATAAAAAGCTAAGGACAGTAGCAATGAACTATGTTAAGCTTAAAACAACTCAGAAAAGGCAAATAAGCTAAAGGAATAAGCTGATGAGAAGCTGCACAGATTATTACCAATTCAGATTCAAAACAGCCTAATACCCTACTTTGCAGCTTAATTTTAAGCTTAGAAAAAGCAAATTAAAGGAATCCAGAAGCACAGGATTATAGCCTAGGTGGAAATCTACTATAAAACCCAATATGCCCAAAATTTAAGCTAATTTTCTTATCTAAATTGGGCCTTAGATAAGTAGGTGTTGAGCACACCAAAGAAATTTATGTAGCAGATTAGAGTGAGAGTGGTCAACTTGCAGACCCCAAATTAGCACTTAATAAGCTGATTTTTTTTTGTAATCCCAGATATTAACCTAAAAGCCTACTACTTGACCTGTCTAAAAACTAAAAACTAGGGTCTGATTCCATCTTAATAAGCCAATAAAGAAGCCAGATCAGCAGTGCAGACACACAAAGTCTGCACAGCCTGCACTAAACCTATTGTGACAGCAGAAAAGTATTTTGGCGCAAAAAAGGGTACTAAACTAACCTAGTCTTATACAGCCTTTATAATACCTATAATGCTACTAGAAAAACCAAAAAGAACCTCAAAGCAAGCTCAGCTTATTGCTAAGCTTATTAGGGCAGATTTATGGCTTATAAAATTGATTTCCCTAATGTAAAATCTCAAATAACCTCAAACTAACCTATCTTCTAATGAAAACAGCTAAAGTACCTATGAATCAGCACAATCTAACTCAGAAACTTGGCATATGAACAGTATTTCTCAAATTATACCCATTTTGACCCATAAACTGTTTTAAACCAAACACACCCTTATGATCTGCTATGCTATTTTTCAAATAAAATGAACTTATTCAAGCTGTAAAACAGATTTCCAGGAACCACAGGACTAGTTTTACTCTAGAAAAGAAAATTTCAAAAGCAAGATAAGCTGAAAAGTAGAATAAGCTGATTTTGACTTTTTTCTTGACTTTTTGATGTTTTTGAACAAACAGAAACTTAGATTATAATTAATGATTAAAACAACACTAATAAGAAAAATTAAGCTTAGAAATAAAGAAATAAGCTGAATAAGCAGTTGAAAAGTGAAATTGACCAAACTTGACTTTCATTAAAAATAAAAAAAACTGAGTACAAAATTAACTGGAAATGTAAATTACAACTTGAATTTAAAACCTACACTACGAAAAACAGTAAATGACAAGAAATTAAAATGGTAACAATTTTCTAAAGACATGAAAAATTAGACAAACTAATTCATGAGGAGAGGTCATCTACTTATAGCCTACAACTGAAGCTTCCAGACCTGCCAGCTTGGCAATCCGTGTGCTATCTCAGCCAATCTTCACCCTTAGATCACCCTTGCTCTCCACTCTTTGATTTCCAGCCATAGGATTAAATTCGATGAGGTGTCTTGACCAATAGAAAGCTGCCATGTGTCCAAGCGTGTGTTTCCTGCCCTTCTGACACCCCTGACATCCAATGATTGGACCAATCTACCCTTAATTACGGTAATTGTACGGGGTAAAGATTAGGGTTCTTATTTGCCTGGGTAATTGGGGAAAAGGGTAAAAAGGTTTGGCGGGGTTGTTTATTTATTTTTGTTTGACCGAAATAAGAGTAGATTGACCGGGGTTATTATTATTATTTGGTTGGGTCGGGTATGGTTTGGGTATAAAGATAGTGGACTGGGTTGGGTTTTAAGAGGTTGGGCTGGGTTTGAAATAGATGGGCTGAGGGTTATTTTGTTTGTGGATTGGATTTAATATTAAATCCGGGTGTATGATTTTTAAGGTTTAAGAAATTTAGCTTAGGTAAAAGAGCAAGGACCAAATATGTAATTTCTGAAACTTCAAGGACTTTTTCTGCCATTATTCAAAAGATGATCTAAGGGCTAAATTTGACAATCTTTGATACTTGGAGGACCTTGGTTGACTTTTTGACCATATTTTCTTTCCGGCATCGGCTATAAATATTAATTCCATATCTCGTGCTCGTTTTTCCGGTCTTTGCTTGTTTTTGTCCTTTTTTCTCGATATCCGTGCCTGCACAAACATAAACACAAAAACACAATATATTTGGCATTTTGGTCGGGTTTTTGGTTTATTTTGGTCCAGTTTTGGTCGAGAAATGGTATGTGTTTAAGCACGTACCACCCATTATGACGAACTTGAGGCTGACGTAAAATATCCCGGACTTGTGACTTAAACTTGCACGATAGTGTGACTAAGAACCTATACTGAGCACTACAACGTAACTCCTTATAGCATAGGTCGTTTCATATACCCATCCATCCTTCCTTATCTGTATATGAACCTCTCTTGAATTATCCACATCTTTGTGTGACACTGAGTACTACAACGTATCTCCTTTAAGTGATAGTTAACTAGGCCTTCGTCCATCCTCCCCTTGACCTATGAAAACTAGATAACCCAAGACTTAATCACTATTCTATAAATGCTCAAACAAGGATCTCGAAGAATCATGCATCCAACCAACCCCGATATCTTCAAGATACTAAGTACACGCACCCGTGATATTCCACTTCAACTTCAAATAAGTAATAATGAATCATCCTTGTAGTCACAGTTGATAATATAGCCATTGACATTTGATTGCGATTCTTGATCAGGATCTTTTAGGCTATACGTGGTGATGTTGAAGGTGTATACCAGAAATATCATTTGTGATTTTGGTGTGAAATATGCCATAAAATGACATTCTAATGATGCTGGAAAAATTTGAGTTTAAGAAATTTTTTACGCCAAAAATTCCCCGAAAAATTTGAATTTTGGCCTAAAAATTTGAATTTTGGGCCAAAATTTTCACTCTTGTACCAGAATTTGAATCTCGCGTAAAAATTGTCTGTTTAGTCCCCTGTGAAAATTAAATTAATTTTTTTTTTTTTTTTTTTTTTTTTTTTTTGCCAAAGGTTGTCTGATATCTGGAATGTAGTGTCGTCCGATATCGCATTTGGTAGAAGATGTCGGACAACACAGAGTTGCGAAGTCTGATGGTGAACTGCGATAAGTCTGACCTGGGTGCAATTGCGATAGGTCAACCGCGATAGTTTCTGCTGATAACCAATCGCGATAGAAAGGTGAAATGCGATAATTTTGTCAGAAGATGAAATGCGATAAGACCTTTTTGTCTCAATTGCGATAAGAATGACCAATTGCGATAAATCACTGTGTTTCACTGAATCGCGATAAAAAGCTGAAATCAGATGAATCGTTGTCTTGATTGCAATTGCGATAAGACGCAGATTCCCACTAACTTTTGCCAACTTTTTGACTTTTGAGCCTTTTCCCTTACACACCCACTTGCAACCTTATCATCCCTGACAACTTTTCACTAACTTTCACTCACTTTTACCAACTCAATAATTCACATAAACAACTAAAAACATAAATCTTATAAAAGATGTATGATTCTAGTCGATCTATGGAACAAAGAACAAACCAAGTTTTAAGTGAAGAACTAGTAAACTTCACAGCCCACTTCGATAGAACACCAAACAAACACAACCTTTGATCTTCAACATGTGTACGATTTCAAGATAAACAACACAAACAGCCACGATTTTTGAAGAACAAAAACATGACAGTTTGGTATTTAAAGAACAAAGATCGAACACAAAAACTTCAAAACTGCTACTGATGAACAGTAACGATCAAGAACACACCAAAAAATCACATTGTTTACCTCAAACACACCACGATTCGCCCCCGGTTAGCTCATGATACCAATTGTAATGACCAAGAATCGTCTTTTAACACCTTCCGGTGGTCGAGGTTGATCAAAATAGAAGAGATTCATGTTTAGTTTAGAGAGAGGAATGTTAGAGAGAAGGTGGAGTTGAAAACCGGATATTATTTATTTGGATAATGATTCTCAGCCACACCCCACAAGTGAAGACTTGTGGGGTATTTAAATGCCTAAAAAGACAACTTTGCTAATATTACATTTTCAGTCCTTGCACTATATGCAATCTAGTTGTCTACTTCCAATTCACGTAAATATCGCCCAGCTTCATTTCTAACAATAATGAACTTAACAAACTTTCTGGGGTTCATCTTGTTCAAAAAGAGTCACCTTTGTTTTTCAAAAGACCAGTGGCTGTCGCAAAACGAAAAGTTGTTTCGAAACATCTGCCTAACATCGAACAAATGGCCTCTAAAAACACTTGTGACAAAAGTGCAGCTAGACTATATTTGGTCGATCTTAAACAGAGAATTGAAACACTTCAACGCATTGTGGCTTCCAAAACAAACAGTCAAAAGCTGGAATGGTTTTCAGGTGTTTAGACTGAACTGAAAAAGATTTTTGAAAACGAAATTAATCCACATATTGCTGCAATCTATGCGGTTGTCCAAAATGTGGAACACAATCTTTTGAAAGAGTCAGCAGAATTCGTTAAGGACCACAAATCCTTAGTGAAGGAAGCTAATGAATACTTGGAACGCATAACGGTTTTGGAAAAACAAAATGACTCTCTCTCCTTCGAAGCTCTATCGACTGATATTATGTCCATTATTTATCAAACATATTCTGTTGAGGATGATGAACGACTTCGGGCTGAGACTTCTGAAATTGTTGAAAAATATGAAAAGGCACTTTTTAAGATTGAAAAACAAAATGTCACATATTTTAAACAACTTGATCGAAAAAAGGAAGAATGCAAGTATGACAAATTGTCGTATGAGCGCTCTTACAAAAAGATGCAAGATCAAATTGATTTTTTGAAGTCTCAGCTTGAAAGTGACAAAGGGAAGGGTGAGGAAACTACGGGTATAGCACCATCAACCCCCTTGCCTGATGAAAAAGGAAAAGAGAAAGTTGTTGTCGAAACATCGAATGTAATAGCGCCTGGCCTTTATAGGATTAGTCCCACTACTGCATCTGCCTCTACATCTGATACATATAGGGCGATAGAAAAAAGTAGAAAAGATAATCCAAACGAGCCTAGGAATGCTACAACAAAATCTCAGGACAACAACATAAATTCTAATGAGTGTGCCTTACCTTCTACAGGATTAGAAAGCATCTCTAGGAGCAGACGACAGTCTAGGAGCAATAACAAGAAAACTAGAGTCTTGCCTATTTCTGAGAGTGAATGCAAGAAAGTAGAAGAACACCCTAGGAATTTAAAGCTTTCAAATAAGAAACATATGTCATCTGGATGTAATGTTAAGACTAGTGTTTTGAATGCACGTAATGACTCTGTTTGTTTAATGCACACGAAATCTTTGTCTGAAAATATTTGTGATGATATTGTTTCTGATACTGTGAATGTCAATGATATGCCTGAACAGAAAAAGGTTCCTTCAGTAACAAGGGCTAAGTCTAGATATATTCGAAGACTTATTGCAAAAGCTAGGAAAACCACTAGTAGCCTATTGCCTAAGGATCACCTTAAGTTTTGTGCATGGAAACCAACGGGTAGAATGTTTACACTTAAGAATGGCACTTTAGAAATAGTTCCCAATGCATCAATGGAAACCATACCTAAGTGTGATCCACCTGTTACATCTAACCCCTTGGAACCAACTGCTAAACGGTTTCCATATACAAAATCATCTGTTCTTCGTAGGTCATTGAAATCTGTCTTTGGATCGTCGACTCGGGTTGCTCCAAGCACATGACCGGGAATCTGAAGCTGCTGATCAACTTTGTATGGCAGTTCATAGGGACTGTACGGTTTGGGAATGATCATGTTGCAGCTATTCTGGGTTATGGAGATCTTCGGTTTGGAAACTACTTGATAACTCAGGTTTACTATGTCGAAGGGTTGGGACACATTCTGTTCTCGGTTGGACAGTTTTGTGATGCTGATTTAGAGGTTGCATTTCAGAGAAACACTTGCTATGTTAGGAATTTGGTTGGTAATGATCTCTTAATTGGGAATCGTGACACCAATCTCTATGCTATTGACATAAACCAAATGGCCTCTTCATCACCAATTTTTCTCATGACCAGGGCAGGTGAAACAAAATCCTGGTTGTGGCATAGACGTTTGTCCCATCTTAACTTTGACACCATCAACAAGCTTGCCAAAGACAACATCGTCACCGGTCTCCTAAAATTCAAATACACCAAAGAACACCTATGTCCATCCTGTGAGCAAGGCAAAAGCAAAAGGGCAACATATAAACCTAAACCCGTACCTAGTTCGGTTAATAGGTTGCATCTGTTGCATATGGACTTATGTGGCCCAATGAGAGTTCAAAGCATAAATGGGAAGAAGTATATTCTTGTAATTGTTGATGACTATTCAAGATATACATGGGTAAAGTTTTTGAGGTCAAAAGACGAAGCACCAGGCATCATCATCACATTTCTGAAGCGGATTCAAGTTTTACTTCAAGCTCCAGTTAGGATAGTAAGAACTGACAATGGCACATAATTCACAAATCAGGAGTTAAGAACATATTTTGAAGAAACTGGAATTACTCACCAGACATCAGCTGTTAGAACTCCACAGCAGAATGGGGTAGTTGAAAGAAGAAATCGAACTCTTGTGGAAGCTGCTCGCACAATGCTAATTTATTCCAGTGCACCGTTATTCTTATGGGCTGATGCTGTCTCTACTGCTTGTTTTACTCAAAACCGATCCCTAATCCATCCAAGATTCAATAAAACCCCATATAAACTTGTCAACAACAGAAAACCCGATATCTCTTACCTTCATGTATTTGGTGCTTTGTGTTATCCAACGAATGACAGAGAAGATCTGGGGAAGTTGAAAGCTAAGGGTGATATTGGAATCTTTATTGGTTATTCAGAAAACTCGAGGGCATTCAGGGTGTATAACAGGAGAACGAAAAAGGTTATGGAGACGATGAATGTGAAGTTTGATGAAATTTCACAAATGGCTTCTGAGAGACTCGCTCTAGAACCCGCGCTTAACCCAATGGCTTCTAATCATACCGGATTAGGACCCGCACCTCAAAGTCAAACTTCTGGACATATCAGTTCAGGACTCGTTTCCCAAGGAGCTCAATCAATTCCAACGGATAAACCAACAACTCATGAACTGGAAATCTTTTTCGAGTTTATGTATGATGAGTATTTTGGTGGCGCTTCGATAAATGCATCTCCACAACATTCCGGTGCACCCGCTCAACCTCAACAACCACCACCACCACATCAAGATGCATCTACAACATTCGAAGCTGACGCACCAACTCCCTCCACATCATCTATATCTACTCCTCCATCTCCAAGAATTGAGTTTGTTTTACCAAGAATTGATGAACAAGAAGAAAACAATGCTGTGTAAGAAGAGGAAGTATTTGAAAACCCATTTGCAACAGTGTTGGCTGAATCATCTTCTGGGTTACATGAACCATCTAACACACATTCATCAATACCAAGGTACCCTTCTACGTTACAGTGGACAAAAGACCATCCAATAGAACACGTTATTGGTGAACCCTCAAGGCCAATTCAGACGAGAAAACAACTAAACACCGATTGCGACATGTGCATCTATGTCTGCTCAGTCAGTCTCGTAGAACCTAAGAACATTCGGGAAGCAATGGCAGATAATGCCTGGATTGAAGCGATGCAGGAAGAACTTCTTCAATTTCAAATCCATGACACCTGGGATTTAGTTCCAAGACCAATTGACAAACTAGTCATTGATCTTAAGTGGTTATGGAAAAACAAAAAGGATGAAGAGATTACTGTAATTCGCAACAAAGCTTGTCTAGTGGCAAAGGGATACAGACAGGAAGAAGGGATAGATTTTGAAGAGTCATTCGCACCAGTTGCAAGGCTTGAAGTAGTCAGAATTTTCTTAGCATATGCGGCTCACATGAACATCACGGTTTATCAGATGGACATCAAGACAGCTTTCTTGAATGGAACTCTGAAAGAAGAAGTGTACGTGAGTCAGCCAGACGGATTCGTTGACAAAGATCATCCGGAGTACGTCTACAAGCTAAAGAAAGCAATCTATGGTTTGAAACAAGCCCCACGGGCGTGGTATGATGAGTTATCATCTTTCTTGTTGTCAAATAATTTCACCAAAGGAACAATTGATCCGACCTTGTTTACCAGAAAATACAAAAATGACATTTTGATTGTTCAGATTTACGTGGACGACATAATATTTGGGTCCACTAATCCGCAACATTCAAAACATTTTGAAAATCTCATGAAAAGCAAATTTGAAATGTCCATGATGGGTGAATTAAAATTCTTTTTAGGCTTACAAATTCATCAATCCCCACGTGGAATTTTTTAAATCAAGCTAAATATACAATTGAGATTTTGAAGAAACATGGAATGGAAAATTGTGACTCTGTTGGTACTCCAATGGTCACTTCACCCAAAATAGACGCTGATTTATATGGGAAACCCATGGATCCGAAGAAATATCGGAGCATGATTGGGTCTCTCATGTACTTAACTGCTAGCCGACCAGATATTCATTTTGCTGTTTGCTTACTTGCACGGTTTCAGGCAAGGCCTACCGAACTTCACTTCCAAGAGGTTAAACGGATCTTTCGGTACCTACGAAGAACCATTAACATGGGACTTTGGTATCCGAAGGATTCGGAGTTTACACTAATAGCATTTTTAGATGCAGACCATGCCAGTTGCCAAGTTACCAAAGAGTACATCAGGCGGAGCACAATTTTTGGGAGAAAAGCTAGTAGGCTGGTCATCAAGAAAACAAGACTGCACTGCTTTATCAACAGCAGAAGCCGAGTATGTGTCTCTATCTGCGTGTTGTGCCCAAGTTCTATGGATGAGGACACAACTCACAGATTATGGTTTATATTTCGACCGCATACCTTTGTATTGCGACTCGAAAAGTGCCATAGCCATCTCATGCAATCCAGTGCAACACTCGAAGACCAAGCATATTAGAGTCTGCTATCACTTCATAAAGGAACACGTAGAAGAGGATACTGTTGAATTATTTTTCGTGAAGACTGAATACCAACTCGCCGATCTATTTACTAAAGCCCTCCCAAAAGAGCGGTTTGAAAACTTAGTTCGTCGAATTGGGATGCGAAGCCTAACTCCCGAAGAGTTAGAAAGTCTTCTCGAATCTTCTTGATTTATATCAACAAGCTTCGCATGTAAATATTCTTGTAAATATTTTTCAAAAACCAAAATACAAAATTTGAAAAACCAACAAAAGCAAAATACAAAAATAGAAAACTTCAAAAAACCAAAAATATTCTTCTCACGACATGTCTCTCGTATAATCAATATTCTGTACGTATCTAGAAATGTCATTCAACAATGATACGGGCATGTACAGATGCTTGAGCGGGAGTTCATTTAAAGTTTTTCCAAAACATGTCGTTTCTCAAATTTTTCTTCATTACGGCTTTCGTATATTTCAGTACGAAACCCGTGCTACATTAATGACTTCTGATTATGTCTGATCAGGACTCGTAATGTTAATGGCAAAAAGCAAAAACCGTGAGCACTTAATCAAAATTGTTTCAAAAAGATATTTCAAAGTCTTTCTATAAATTTTGTGCTCGCAATAACTCCCTCTAAGACCCTTAAATGCTTTTAAACTCCAGTGTTTAATCATATGCTTTGTTTAAGGGGGAGTATTAAAAATAAAAAAAAGTTCCGATTTCATGCTAAAATCAGTGCGTCTCTCTAAAACGTTTCATTTTAATCAACTGTTTTCAAAAATACCACTTCATGCTATTTTTGAGGGGGAGATTAAGTGTTAATTAAATATAAGGGGGAGAGGACGTGATTAAAATATGATCAAAAAGTTTTGTGGTTTGAATCTCAAACGAGCTCTACAAAAAGACTCAGAATAACCCTCGAATTGACGAAACTAAATGTCCGTTATCGAAAAGACATGTCCTGGACGAGTAATAATTTCAAGCTGGTTTTCCAGTGATGTAAGCGTGTCTCGCAAAGGACTTGTCTGAGTAGAATGTACCAATTCGAGAGATGATCATTGAATATGACCAGGACGGGTAATAATTTCAAGCTATTCTAACTAGTGATGTAAGCGTGTCTCGCGAAGGTCATGTTCATTGAAAATCGATCATTTCAAAATGTGCGAACTCTACCCAACATGTGCAATTTATTTAAAAAATGCATGAGCACATGTGAAGGGGGAGTATTTTAAAAATGCAAAACTCTCAATGTGTTAACTAAATATGTTTATTCATGAACACTTTGAGAGATTTTCATAAAAAGGTTCTATGGCAAGTGATCTAATCTAGGATAATCATGGAGTAATAAGGTGATTATGGTTAGGTTATGTCCAATGATCCGCCAGAACCGGAGGGATCTACTCAAGGACAATTCCAATAGCTTAGAATTAGAAGTCCTTAGGTAAGATTGAAAAAAGGAGTAAAATGAGAAAGGAGAAAGAAGGGGTTGAAGAATGAAAAAGAAAAGTTTAATGAAAGGGTGAAAAGAAATAGCCCTCCATGAAAACTTATGTCAGAAACCGGGTCAATACATCTGCTATCGGTACTCACTAAGGTGATACTGGTATTGAAGACAAGACGTCATGGACCCAGTGACGCATTGCACCACCCCTCCTAGCCACTCAGATATCTCTTAAAAGATATTTGTTTCATTTCTCACGGAGAACACTACATAATCTATCGACCTCTCACTCCGAGATGAGTTGATATCGAAAAGGTGGCACTCTGCTCCATGCCTCCGACGACTAAAATCAAAATGCACAATATTAAGTCTAGAGACATGAGATTCATCAAAGATCTCTTAGGAACACTTCCTATGCAATACACTTGTGTTCATCAAAAAGGATACAAGTTGTATGAGTCTTAACGAGATCTAAAGATCTTACCTTATGACATGATGGTTACTCGCTTCAAACGGTCTACAGTCTTGAAGTGATACTTCGGTATACTTCAAAGTCTCTCAACGGCCTTGGTAAAGATGAGAGAAATTTTTCACACTATGCTGATAACGATCTCGAAATCTGAACCTATAAGCGCTGGACGATTTATTGCTAACTGTTTTATGCAGGTACCGATGAAAGTCCATTCACCATCATCATCTACAACGACGAAGCATCTGGACAGAAGAAGTAGATCAAGGCAAGAACGACCAAAAGACGATTCTTTGAAGATCACTGTGCATGAAGGAACATTATATGAAGACTATTATACATCGACACACAAAGTTCAAGACATTGAAAGCAAAAGACCAATCACGGGAGAATCATTGAAATGACCATCCCTTAGGGGGAGATTGTTAGCAATTAATTTATGCTAATTAAGAAGTGATGGTCATTTGCTATTTAGAACTAAAGTGTCATGTATAATGTTTAGTTTAGTATGTGGGCTAATGGCATTAGTATTGTTAGTAGCTTAAGTTTATATGTGTAGTGCAATCCTTAGCCCACATCAAGTCCAATGAAAAGCCCATCTATTGCTTAGATGTGGCTGTCGAACCATATTTAACACACACTCTCTCTCATTCTAAAATGATGCCTCATAATATTGTAAAGAGAGTGTGTGTGTGTGTTTCCTTTGTCCTTGTTTATTTCCTTATCATCAAAGTTAATAAACATTCGACCCATATTTCTTCCATACGATCCACACTACTCTTCTTGTTCTACATGATCTTGTGAGTGTCATCATCTTGTGTTGTGTCGTGTATTTGTGTGATAAAGAGAAGGTTGGACCTCTACAAATATTAAAAAGAAAATGGCAGCGTAAGCTAGGTAACAACTAGTATTGAAAGTTGGTCGCCTTTGGAAGCGTTCGTTGGTAACCAAAGCATATCGTGCCCACCAACAAAGACATGGTCAAAACCAGGATTTGAGTTAGCGAAGCCTTACTAGAGAAAGGAAGCAACAATAAAATCTGTGTCTGAATAATGTAAGAAAAACTACTTATTGTTCCAACAAAAAGATTGACAAAAACTGGTAATAGTTCTTTAACAAGCACACATATAAGTGTATGAAAACTTATTTGATACGAATATAACAAGCTTGAGAATCTATAATATATAAAGCTTAAGTACCTTAATTTAATGTGCAAGGGGGGTTGTGCACAACCAAAAGTACGGTACAAACATGAGTATGCATACCAAAATAACTACAAACAAGTGGTGATGATAAATGTAGCACGCATTGAAAGTATGGGTGAATTGAATGTAAGAATATGAAGAGTGACTACTGAAGTTGAAGTGTTGTTGGAGTTATGAGAATGTGAAAAGTGTTGTTGGAGTTATGAGAATGTGAAAGATGTAGTCTCTTCATATCTACAATACACACATAATTATTACTAAAATCTCTTCAACTTATTTGAAAGTATAAATACCACCATTTGCTTCACTTTGGTCACGGTTCCGGTTCAGCACACCAAAGATGACTACTTTGTTGTTGTGGAGGAGTTGCATGTGCATGGCTGATATGCCTATTGATTAATAATCTTAAAATGCATGTTGATATGATTTACCACCTCTTTTTTTATGCATAATTGATTTTGTTAGTTTAGTTTATTTTTGTGTTTCACTTTGTTAGTTTATTGTAAATATGTGATGGATATTGGTTAGTCTAATGCTTGATTTCTTTTTGTGGTGTTATGAGTGTTTAGCAGTGAAGATGACAGAGTTTTGGACTTGGATCGATAGAACTTTATGAAGACTGATGCAATGATGATCACCATAAAAATGAAGATAGCTGGTAATTTTTTTTATGTGTTCATGAGTCTCCCAAAAAATAAGTTTTACTATCATCATGGTTTTTTAAATGTTCAGACACGCATCATGTGTAATTGCTCAAGTTCAGTGGTTTAATCAGTATGGTTCTTATTTTCTTGCAGGTAGTCATGGTTTCTGTTGCAAGGGGATCCTTAATATGTGAAGGCGTATCAATTTCGTTTTTTGCAAATAGGCTTCTCATTTAAGTTGTTTATAGTGAGAACCCTTTGTCTCTAGCCATCATGTGATATCTATTAACCACTTAACTGCTATATAGCCATCTTTCAGTTTTGTGATTTTATATCATGTACTTTTTATATCATAAGCATTGATGTAATATCTATTAAGCTAAATTTGGTTTTTAGTGTTATTATCAAATTAATAGATATTCATTCAAAGTTGATTTTTGTGTGAAATAAGCTCTTCATTCAAAGTTGTTGGATTGATAATATTGATTGTTGATGTAAACTTTAGGAGACAACAACCTTTCTTCCAAAAGAAATCGGAAATCATCTCAAGATGACTACTTTGTTGTTGTGCAGTAGCTTTAAACTCATTCAGGCAAATACAAATTGACGAAAGGGATGCGGAGTAGTATAATTTCCAGTAATCCAACTAGACATGATTTTTGCAGTGTTTACATGAACACGGGTATATCCCTTTTGTCATGTAAATGGGTATTCTTAGCGGGTTGTTAGCATGAGATGTTCGGCTTAGCAATCAAGGGCAAACTAAGTTTGTAAATGAAAGCGTGCATATCATTTATAGAGGTTGGATAGTTTGGATGTGAAAACATGTACGGTATTTGATTTTTTTTTGTTCGTTCGAGTTTCATGTAGTTGTTTAGATAATTGCAAGATAATAACTTGCGTGTTGGAAACCAAAATGATAGGGTTTTGACTCAATATGGGTCATATACTCATATTATATTTCATTAATCATACGCAATTGTTATCAATACTTGATAGTACTAGCATTGTTGTCTTGCCTACTGAAAAACTTTAATGCAACTATTATTAGTTTTCATTTAGTATACAATACATGTACCTGAAATGTACAGCAATTATTACCATACTGCTTGAGTTTTGATGAGGATGATGCTTATGTATTGGCTTTGAAGACAAAATGTTGCTTCTACCATCCAAAAGACACTTTAATTAGTACCCTTCCAGCTTGACCATCCATAACAATAGACTCTAAGGCTTCCACCAATCCCTTGAACTCTAACTTTATGACTGCAAAACGAATGATACATTGTGTCCTTTCGTTTGCAGTAACTCACTTTACAACTATAAATTATGGGAAGAAGTTGGGGAGGGTGAAGATACATACATGTACAGGTATGATCCTAGACTTTAATAATATTCGGTCTTAAAAATATTTTGCTTTTTATAATAAACTGATAATTGTGTTCTTTTTCTTTATCTCTTTAGAAGTGAGGAAGCTAAACAAGAATGGGAAGCTGCAAAAACTCATGATAAGTGGTGCCATTCTATCTTGAAAAAACTTAAGTACACCTCACCTCTGAGCCTAAAGGTTTCGTTGAGATCAGTAAGTCTTTTTATGTTGTGCATTAATTGAGTTGCTGATAAAATGGATCATTCGTCAAAATTACACAAGCGGGTTCATATATTATGGTTGGAAAATTAAATGTTTAAAGCTGTTAGAAGAATGTTTAGACTTTAGAGTAGCAAAAAATGGAGTTTATGTGGGCAAGTTGAATATGACATACTGAAAAAGGTAATCCAAACAACGTCTAAGGCTATAATATAACATGTTAAAAACCTCAATGGCAGTTGAATATGAGCAACATAGTGTATTCACATGTAGCATTCATGTACCTTCTTGGGTTTGATATATGTACCTAAACTACAGTGAAGACATGTCATTAAGACCTAAACTATCTGCTTGGGATATTCTTTAAGTTGTTCCGTTTGTGGTCGATGCTTATGTGCTCATGGTGGACTGTCTCCCCGTGAGCTGTGCACAGATGAATAGACTCGCAAATTTTATAGTTTGTTTAAATAGCTATTAAGATAGTTGTATAATCTTCTTATATTTTTTTTACAGTCTTAAAGATTTGGCGGATTTTCTTCCTGCATATTTGGAGATCACTGTCAGTTATTTTTCTGCTAAAAAGTGTCAAGTGATGTGCAGGTACTATGTCTCTTGAGTAGGTTCCTGGTGATTCACTGAAATGGGTTCGTCATTGCACAAATGAAGACTATGTTGCAATGGCTTCTAAAACGGATTAGGTATTCTTAGTTCGTGTGAGATTGTAAGTTCTTCTTTGTTTTTTACAAAGGTTAACTGAATTTTATCTTTACCTTTTTGTAGAGGTACAACTTTTGACTATAGATCATTTTAGAATATAAATTTGCCAAAAACAAATGATAGATAGAGCATATCATATGACCTTTGTTCAGATAAAAGAAATTTTGAGGTTGTAAAGTATAAGTTGATAGCAAGAAAAGCTTAAACAAACACCCCCTAAAAAGTACTTATTTGAGATGAAATTAAAGCTGTTTATCTACTTTCATCTAACCTAGAATAAAGTAGATTCTAATAAACTTTTAACAAAGTTGTTTATATAAGTGTCTGATTATTGCATCTCTTCATTTTTTAAGTTAGTTTATGATTATTTAATATGTGTTTGAGATTGGCTATTTGTCCACTATATTTTTCTGATCTTTATGATGTAATGGTTGTTGCTAAACAATATAGATTCTTAATATTTTTGTTGTTGTATTGGTATTACACAGATTTTTGAAAAAGGTGATAGAGAATGCGGATCGTATAAGAAACAAAAGTTGGAAAGCTCGAGAACCAGTCAAGATGAAGATGAATATGCAGTAGCTTTAATGCTTTCATTGCATCGTCCCTTGACACAAAGGAGAAATCAGTGAGGTGCACTCTAGGCCTGATGTAAACGATGTCTGATGCGTGCGTGCGTATGCTCTAATTTATACCCACGGTATATCGTTGTGGTTTTAGCAGTATTCAAGTTTTAAATTTATATTTAGCCGACTTATCAATAACACACACACTTTAACGAGCAGTGTACCCGGTCAGTATGAATATAATGGTAAGTAGAGTGTCGATCACTAAGAGTGGAACGTATTATCTAGTTATCCTAATCAGTATTTTAATATCTTAAGTTAGCTATACAACCTAATCTAACGCAAGCGGGTTCAGCCTGAGAGACTGGCACGGTTTGGTTGCAATTAAATAATAAACTAAACTAATAGGCACGAATCAGCGAGTAGCACACACGTACACAGATAAATACTCGAGACAATAAGAAGACCTGTCCTGATAGTTAAGTAGCTTGTCACTAGTTTTATTGCTAGTTTTATATGAAGTGTATAGTTCGATGCAACGCACCGAGATTAAGTCCTTTCTCGTTGGTTCTAATCTTATCGGCGAGTAAACCCTTAATGATTACTTATGACTATCCTATTTATCTTTTTTCCTACTTTTCTACAGACGATAGAATGCATAGGCGATCTAATAAATAGGCGAGGGCAGAGGCATAGCGACCCGATCAACGCTCAGCTAGACACAGAGGTTATCAATGCACTAATAAAAGTCACCAAAGACATCAACATATAAACTTTAATTAATGGGAAAACAGTTTTAAGGGAGTGCAACCTTTCCGTTGTCACATTACACAAGCCACCAATCCTGATGAATTAAAGTTTACTAACACAATAAAACAAAACTACTTAATGAATTGAATACATGCAGGACCTTCTTACAGCTCTTGTATCTTCGTTCAAGGTGTGTCTTGTGCTGCTACTTCGACTGAATTCGGCCTTAGGTTTCTGTCTTCTCGTACTTAGCTAAATGTCGAACCTCTGAAATTCGTCTGGTCTTGGGGTATTTATAGTTTCTGTCTGAGGGTAAGATGCGGCGCATCTAATAAGTAGATGCGGCGCATTGACTTAACTTCGCGATGGGTCCAAGATTAATATATTCAGGAATATTCGTACACCTCCAGAAGATGCGGCGTAACTCCATTCTCAGATGCGGCGCATGTCCTTGCTGTCTTGGATCGTATCTTGTGAAATCTTGATAGTGATGCGCCGTATGTAATAAGCAAGATGCGGCGTATCTGGAGCAGAATGATCTTGATCTTGTACATTTCAGTAGACTCTTAACTTCTTGCTTGTTTTGCTCCATAATTAGTCCAAAATCGCTAAGTTTCACATAATACTTGTTTTTACCTGAGAATTACAAAAGTAAACATTAACGTATCAATTCTCACAGATAATATAATAAAACAAGTCAAATAAATAGGATAAATGATGATAATAAAATGTACTTATTTGAGTTCATCAAATATCCCCCCACTTGAACTTTACTTGTCCCCAAGTAAACCTTAGAATTAATCTTATGAAAATGTATCCTAAAAGATATTAGGATTTATTTTTATATTTAAGCATGTATTCATTTTTGTCATAATCACACAACCAAACACTTAACGAATTAGAAGTAAAATAAAATAATTTGATAAAAGCAAATCTAATCGTTTAACTGTCCAGTCGTGACGAATATTCTATCATAGGCTTGGCAAGTACACGCATCTCCCCCACTAAAGCCAAGGAATAACAAGTCTAAAGCGGTAAAAAGGGTTTTGAGGTTTAAGGGTTAATCATTCTCCTTAATCTCTATCGATCTCAAATTCCAGAAAAGGCGACAAAATCACAAATACATGATCGAATCCACGAACACGATACTTGCAATTGCTCAAATCCTTAACTCGAATAGGCTAAAGATAGGACCAAGTAATCTTCACCAATAATATTATATCAAAAAGGGCGACAAAATCATAAATACATAGCCGAATCCACGACTATGATACTTAAGATTGCTCAAATCTCTAATCTCAATAAATCAAAGGTTTGGATAAATAATAATATAGGGTATGGATAATATTTGGGATACAAATTGGTGTAAAATGAAAAATAAATAAAACAGATAAATTAAAATCCTAAGTGTGGTTAATCACTATCCCAACCATCCCATGAATAAGACTCAGATAATAGAATAACTCACGCTTTAACACTTGAAACACACGCTTTAGGTAGACACGAATTATACTCAACAAGATCTTAATCAAAGAATATCCTTTAGTTGGCGTTCCCATAACGTTCAACTCCCATTCAATCCATAGATATAATATACAACAACTAGTGGTGATATCAACCACTTAATACAAAACTTTACATAAGTTGGTAAAAACAATCTTCCAACTTTTCATTTTTCTTTTTCTTTTTCTTATTTTTTCGATTTTTTTTTTTTTTTTTTTTTTTTTTTTTTTTTTTTTTTAAGTTGAAACATAAACATAGATGTGTAAAATTTCACCACATCACTATAATGATAACTCTGGATAATTTTTCCATACTTTTCATGACTTCAGAAATAACGGTAATAGTGAAAGTAGTAAACACACGAAAAACAAGACTCAAAGATATACAATATTTACTTTCACTCCAATTGCATTGTGCAATTTCCCGACCTAACCAAAGATAATGAATTACGCACGCGAACACAGGTAATGTAAGGAAACACACTTTGCCTAAAGCAATTAACCAACCACGGATTTTAATCTACAGGGTAGGCTAAGATGTAAGGGTGTAACAATACATTATAACAAAGGTGTAAGAAACGAAAGGAATGGCTCTGAGTGTTTTTCTAGGGGTATCTTACTCTAAAAGTGAGAGTAACAAAAGGGTTTATACGGGGGTTAACTAACCAGTGTAGTTAGCTAATAACACATAACATATAAAGGCTATTTGGGTGTAATCCTAGAATTTTACCAATTTAGACAAGTCATTCCAACTATATAAAATAATACTTATTATGGTGGTCTCGAATAGTATACAAGCCAAGTTCTAAAGTTTACAAGTCACGGGCACACTCATAGATTTGTGAATTTTTAAAAATCATAATTTTTGAAAATAACATCATGTGTGCAGCAATGCAACTTAGATCTCAAACAAAAACATGCTAAAAATTTTAAATTTTGATATATTAAGCACATTTTAAGCATATTTTTTGAAAAAGTTTAGGACAAGTAAGTGTTCTAATTCTCCAATCCCCCCACTTAAGTTAAACAATATCCTCGTTGTTTGTATCAAAGGTTAAAATCTGGAAAATAAAAGAATTAGAACAGAAAAACTCCCCTGAGATTTGCTCGGTATGATCCTCCATTTGTATAAGAGCAAAAATCAACTTCTTGTGGATGAGAACGTTTAAGCTTCATAATTGATTTATCCACAGGAAATGCAGGAATCTATAATACCACCAATACTTTAACACACCTAAGTTAAGAAAGTTCAAACTTGCATAATACATTAGTAGTTAGTAAAAATAAAATGTAAAAATTAAACTGAAAATCATCAGGTCAGTCGATGCGCCGTATCTTATGGAAGAAGATACGCCGTATCGAGCCTGGAATAAATACGAATCAGAATAAAAGATGCGTCGCATCCTTAACCAGGGATGCGCCGCATTAAAATAAACTGATAAAAAGTTTTAAAGTCGAAAATAAAAATGCAGAAAAATAAAGTAAGATATGACCAGTGCAGGAGATGCGTCGCATCTCAGGATTGAGATGCGCCGTATCCACTGCGGGCCTGACTGACTCGACACAGAACAGAATAGTAAAAATTCTCCGGGTTGTCTCCCGGTCAGCACTTGTCTTTATTCCAGAGTCTTCAAGTTAGACTCACGTTCAGCTCTTCATTTAGTTCTTGTCACGGTCCATCCTTCTTCTTTCATCCGAAAGATGTTCTCATATAGCTTCGCAATATTTTCTTCCATTCGCCTTAATCTAGTATAACTCTTGGTCTTCGTCGCAACATATTCCTCATCTGGTCCCAAAGATCCGGCGCATTCCCGTCGTATTTATAGGGCAAAACGATGCGCCGTATTGAAAAATTGGAATGCGCCGTATCTATTTAATTTCGTTGACTAGTCAATGAGTCCTAGTTGGTCAGAGATACGGCGCTTGGGATATTTAGATCCGCTGTATCGCTATGTTAGTGAACGAAATTTAAATAAGGAACGTACCTTGGCCTCCGCAACACAATTCCTTATACATCAAATTGGGGTTAAACGGCATATATAAATCCAAGATAAGATCAACAAGTATATTCGTTTTATTAGTAATTATAATCTTATTGTTTAGTAGATAATGATTTATCCCGGGGTTAGGAACAAATATCGTGTTTTAGCTTACAAAATCAAGATTATAAATGTATAGTGAAATTGAGAGAACTCTTTTTAAGGCTAGGTGAATTATTGTAGAGGTTACCTGGAATTATTTCAAGAATTTAAGATGTTCTATGTTACCAGTACTGAGTTTTCCTCCACTCTTGTTGTCTTATTACAGCATTTAAGTCGTCAATGGTTTGATCACTCCAGCTATAATCTCCTAGTTTGGTTCAGAATGTAATCTTTCATGGTAATGCTTGAGTCATCATTTATCCTGAAAATAAACAACTTGTGCACGAGAGTAGCGGACCGATCAAAGTAAATATCAAAAATCAACTATATTTATCAAATTATATTCGTCGTATTAACAAAAGTTAATGCGCCGTATTTTCGTTACGTTTCAAAATACAAGATTTTTGATTCAGAAGATACGCCGTATCGATAAAAATCGATGCGTCGTATCTGTTTAATAATTCGAAAACTGTTTTTAATTAAAATAACAAATACGCCGTATCTGCTAAAGCAGATGCGTCGTATCGCGTTATCGCTTAGAAAAAATTTCTTATTAAAAACAGATACGCCGTATCTTGGGGAAAGATGCGTCGTATCGAATTAATTAAACGCGTTGTATTTTATAAAAAATTAAACGCAATACGCCGTATCTAAGAAAATAGATGCGCCGTATCGTTTGAATAAGCTCAGTACAACGATAGCAGTATGCAGAAAATACGAAAAAATAAAAACAAAAATAAACACAAACGAAAATAAACAAAAATTAAACACACGAAAACAGAAAATATGCAAATAATACAATGAATGCAATTAATCTAATATACAACAGGGTTAGCGGTTAGATTAAAAATTAAAAAGAAAAACCTAATTAAAATACTAATCAAATTAACAGATAATAACAATTCACTCCCCCGCAGCGGCGCCAAAAACTTGATGCGTGCGTGCGTATGCTCTAATTTATACCCACGGTATATCGTTGTGGTTTTAGCAGTATTCAAGTTTTAAATTTATATTTAGCCGACTTATCAATAACACACACACTTTAACGAGCAGTGTACCCGGTCAGTATGAATATAATGGTAAGTAGAGTGTCGATCACTAAGAGTGGAACGTATTATCTAGTTATCCTAATCAGTATTTTAATATCTTAAGTTAGCTATACAACCTAATCTAACGCAAGCGGGTTCAGCCTGAGAGACTGGCACGGTTTGGTTGCAATTAAATAATAAACTAAACTAATAGGCACGAATCAGCGAGTAGCACACACGTACACAGATAAATACTCGAGACAATAAGAAGACCTGTCCTGATAGTTAAGTAGCTTGTCACTTGTTTTATTGCTAGTTTTATATGAAGTGTATAGTTCGATGCAACGCACCGAGATTAAGTCCTTTCTCGTTGGTTCTAATCTTATCGGCGAGTAAACCCTTAATGATTACTTATGACTATCCTATTTATCTTTCTTCCTACTTTTCTACAAACGATAGAATGCATAGGCGATCTAATAAATAGGCGAGGGCAGAGGCATGGCGACCCGATCAACGCTCAGCTAGACACAGAGGTTATCAATGCACTAATAAAAGTCACCAAAGACATCAACATATAAACTTTAATTAATGGGAAAGCAGTTTTAAGGGAGTGCAACCTTTCCGTTGTCACATTACACAAGCCACCAATCCTGATGAATTAAAGTTTACTAACACAATAAAACAAAACTACTTAATGAATTGAATACATGCAGGACCTTCTTACAACTCTTGTATCTTCGTTCAAGGTATGTCTTGTGCTGCTACTTCGACTGAATTCGGCCTTAGGTTTCTGTCTTCTCGTACTTAGCTAAATGTCGAACCTCTGAAATTCGTCTGGTCTTGGGGTATTTATAGTTTCTGTCTGAGGGTAAGATGCGGCGCATCTAATAAGTAGATGCGGCGCATTGACTTAACTTCGCGTGGGGTCCAAGATTAATATATTCAGGAATATTCGTACACCGCCAGAAGATGCGGCGTAACTCCATTCTCAGATGCGGCGCATGTCCTTGCTGTCTTGGATCGTATCTTGTGAAATCTTGATAGTGATGCGCCGTATGTAATAAGCAAGATGCGGCGTATCTGGAGCAGAATGATCTTGATCTTGTACATTTCAATAGACTCTTAACTTCTTGCTTGTTTTGCTCCATAATTAGTCCAAAATCGCCAAGTTTCACATAATACTTGTTTTTACCTGAGAATTACAAAAGTAAACATTAACGTATCAATTCTCACAGATAATATAATAAAACAAGTCAAATAAATAGGATAAATGATGGTAATAAAATGTACTCTTGCTGTATTGGATCGTATCTTGTGAAATCTTGATAGTGATGCGCCGTATGTAATAAGCAAGATGCGGCGTATCTGGAGCAGAATGATCTTGATCTTGTACATTTCAGTAGACTCTTAACTTCTTGCTTGTTTTGCTCCATAATTACTCCTAAATCGCCAAGTTTCACATAATACTTGTTTTTACCTGAGAATTACAAAAGTAAACATTAACGTATCAATTCTCATAGATAATATAATAAAACAAGTCAAATAAATAGGATAAATGATGGTAATAAAATGTACTTATTTGAGTTCATCAATGTCTCATCAAATAAGTGTAGTGTTAATTTAGACATATCTGTTGGTTTATGTGGTAACTACTAAAGATAATACGAAGACCTTTTTCCTAAAATGAAATATGAGTAGTTTTGTTGCAGATTATCTATTTGTTTGTTTTAGCATGAGGTTGACCAAACACTTTTAGCCCGAGTTATTAATTATTGTATATTTGAGCCTCATATCGAATGACGTATAACATAATCATATGGCACGCGAATAGTTTAATATGTTATGAGATAACAAGACCCGCGCATCGCATGCACCTTGAATAATGAATATAAAAGAAGTATATAATTATCACATCGATTGCCATGATATCGAAACATGTTATTTACTCAAAGTAGATTATTGATCTTTGTAGTTTACTGTGCGTGTTTTAGTGTTAGTAATTAGTGTTGTAACCCGATAGAAATCCAATTCAGATCAATAAAATGGAGTGGGTATCAATTTATGATCGGATAAAATTGAATTTGATTCAAGATTTAGTATGTATGTATGTTTGTTGAAAAAATGAGATTCTGAGAGGTTTTTCCAGCCTCTTTTCTTATGTATATATGTCTGAGAATATCCAAGACAGTTTTTTGGGTTCCAAACTATGGAAAACTAGAAGGGGGGTTGAATAGTTTTACGTCTTTTTAAATTTTATTTTAAAAACTTTTGTTTACTTTTAAAAACTTCGATTCGATATTATGTGACTTCAATTCTTAAACAATATGAACAAGTATAGATAAATATAAGTAAGTAATGCAAGTAAAGTAAAGTAAAGTAAATCAAATGAAAGATAAAGATTGAAAGATCTAACCGAGACACAAGAGATTTATAGTGGTTCGGCTACAAGGTCACCTTCCTTGCCCTACTCCACTCCCCGAGCACCTAACTCGAGAGTTTTCTTCACTATGTCAACAAGCTCCCTTATGGTGGAGAAAACCTTACACAACTTTAGCTTACACCGGCTTAACGACACAAAGCTAGATGTCGGGTTCTAATCGTAGCTAGAACCCTACAACTTACACAATCTTTCAACCACGAATCTTAATCCACACTACTTCTTACAACTTACTATCTTCACGATCTACTTCTCACGACTACTTCTTCACAACTTAGCACTAACTATTCACACTTCTAATTTCACACTCCTACTTCCCTTTAACACACAACTTATACTACACACTAACCTATCCAAATCAATTCATACACAAACTACTACAAATATACAACTTTAATACAAACTGAATATTACACACACAACTTAGATAACAACTTGCACAGAATATAATCTCTTTTAATCTTTGATCAACATTATCTGAAAATAAACAACTTTTCACACGAGAGTACGACCCATCAAAGTAAATATCAAAAATTCAACTTATTTATCAATTATATTTTCGAAATTAACACAAGTTATGCCCGAATTTCGTTACGTTCAAAATATAAAGATTTTTGATTAAGAAGATACGCGTATGACAGAGATCGATGCGCCGAATTTGTTTATAATTCGAAAATGTTAATTTAATTAAAAATAGATAGATACGGCCGTATTCGCAAAAGCGCAAAGCAATGCGTCGTATGGCGTTAACGTTTAAAAAAAAATTTATCAAAAACAGATACGCCGTATCTTGGGGAAAAGATGCGTCGTATCGAATTAATTAAACGCATTGTATTTTATAAAAATTAAACGCAATACGCCGTATCTGATAAATCAGATGCGCCGTATCGTTCGATTTAGCTCAGTACAACGATAGCAGAAAACAAAAAATACGAAAAATTAAAAACAAATAAAAACACACGAAAATAAACACAAACAAAAGCAAACAAATAACACACAAAAACAGAAAATATGCAAAATAGTACAATGAATGCAAATTAATCTAATACACAACAAAATTAGCGGTTAGAAAAAAAAATTAAGAACCTAATTAAAATACTAATCAAATTAACAGATAATAACAATTCACTCCCCGGCAGCGGCGCCAAAAACTTGATGCGTGTCGTGTGTCGTTGCGGTTTAGCAGTTTTAATGCCTACTCAAGTTTTAAATTTATATTTAGCCGACTTATCAATAACACACACACTTAACGAGCAGTGTACCCGGTCAGTATGAATTAAAGTTTACTAACACAATAAAACAAAACTACTTAATGAATTAAACACATGCAGCACCTTCTTACAGCTCTTGTATCTTTGATTTGGGTGTGTCTTGTGCTGCTACCTTGACTGAATTCGTCCTAGGTTTCTGGTCTTCGGTCTTCTGTTAAAACTTCGGAACTCTTAATTCGTCTGGTCTTTGGGGTATTTATAGTTTCTGTCTGAGGGTAAGATGCGGCGCATCTAGTAAGTAGATGCGGCGCATTTACTTAACTTCGCGTGGGGTCCAAGATTATAATAATCAGGAATATTCATACACTGCCAGGAGATGCGGCGTATCTTCATCTTTGGATGCGGCGCATGTCCTCTTGTATCTTGGATCGTATCTGGTGAAATATTGATAGTGATGCGGCGCATGTAATGAGTGAGATGCGGCGCATCTGGAGCAGATTAGTCTTGATCTTGTACATTTCAGTAGACTCTTAACTTCTTGCATGTTTTGCTCCATAATTAGTCCAAAATCGCCAAGTTTCACCAAATGCTTGTTTTCAACTGAGAATTACAAAAGTAAACGATTAAGTATCAATCCTCATACATAATATAGTAAAACAAGTCAAATTAATAGGATAAATGATAGTAATAATATGTACTTATTTGAGTTCATCAAATATCCTCCCACTTGAACTTTACTTGTCCCCAAGTAAACCTTAGAATTAATCTTATGAAAATGTATCCTAAAAGATATTAGGATTTATTTTTATATTTAAGCATGTATTCGTTTTTGTCATAATCACACAACTAAACACTTAACGAATTAGAAGTAAAATAAAATATTCTGATAAAAGCAAATCTAATCGTTTAACTGTCCAGTCGCGACGAATATTCTATCATAAGCTTGGCAAGTATACACATCTCCTCCACTAAAGCAAAGGAATAACAAGTCTAAAGCGGTAAAAAGGGTTTTTAGGCTTAAGGGTTAATTATTCTTAATCTCTATCGATCTCAAATTCCAGAAAAGGCGACAAAATCACAAATACATGATCGAATCCACGAACACGATACTTGCAATTGCTCAAATCCTTAACTCGAACAGGCTAAAGATAGGTCCAAACTTCACCAATAATAATATATCAAAAAGGGCGACAAAATCATAAATACATAGCCGAATCCACGACTACGATACTTAAGATTGCTCAAATCCCTAATCTCAATAAATCAAAGGTTTGGTTGGATAAAGAATAATACAGGGTATGGGTAATATTTGGGATATAAATTGGTGTAAAATGAAAAATAGACAAAACAAATAAATTAAAATCCTAAGTGTGGTTAATCACTATCCCAACCATCCCATGAATAAGACTCATATCATTGAATAACTCACGCTTTAACACTTGAAACACACGCTTTAGGTAGACACGAATTATACTCAACAAGATCTTAATCAAAGAATAAACCTTAGTTGACGTTCCCATAACTGCCAACTCCCATTCAATCCATAGATATAATATACAACAACTAGTGGTGATATCGACCACTTACATAACTTTACATCGTTGGTTAAAACAAACATCCAACTTAATTCTTTTTTTCTTTTTCTTTTCTCAATTTTTCGATTTTTTTATTTTTTATTTTTTATTTTTTTTTTATTATTATTTTTTTTTTGAAACATAAACATAGATGTGTAAAATTTCACCACATCACTATAACAATAAATCTGGATAATTTTTCCATACTTTTCATGACTTCAGAAATAACGGTAATAGTGAAAGTAGTAAACACATGAAAAAATAAACTCAAAGATATACAATATTTACTTTCACTCCAATTGCATTGTGCAATTTCCCGACCTAACCAAAGATAATGAATTACGCACGCGAACACAGGTAATGTAAGGAAACACACTTTGCCTATAGCAATTAACCAACCACGGATTTTAATCTACAGGGTAGGCTAAGGTTTAAGGTGTAACGAAACATTTTAACAAAGGTGTAAGAAACGAAAGGAATGGCTCTGAGTGTTTTTCTAGGGGTATCTTACTCTAAAAGTGAGAGTAACAAAAGGGTTTATACGGGGGTTAACTAACCAGTGTAGTTAGCTAATATCACATAACATATAAGGCTATTTGGGTGTAATCCTAGAAATTTACCAATTTAGACAAGTCATTCCAATTATATAAATAATACTTATTATGGTGGTCTTGAATAGTATACAAGCCAAGTTCTAAAGTTTACAAGTCACCGGCACACTCATAGATTTGTGCATTTTGAAAAATCACAATTTTTGAAAATAACGTCATGTGTGCAGCTATGCAACTTAGACTTTAAACAAAAACATGCTAAAAATTTTAAATTTTGATATATTAAGCACATTTTAAGCATATTTGAAAAGTTTAGGACAAGTAAATGTTAAGTGTTCTAATTCTCTAATCCCCCCACTTAAGTTAAACAACGTCCTCGTTGTTTGTATAAAAGGTTAAAAACTGGAAAATAAAAGAATTAGAACAGAAAAACTCCCCTGAGATTTGCTCGGTATGATCCTCCATTAGTAGTAGAGCAAAAATCATCTTTCTTGTGGATTAGAACGTTTAAGCTTCATATAAGATGTATCCACAGGAAATGCAGGAATCTATAATACCACCAAGGCTTCAAAACACACCTAAGGTAAGAAAGGTTCAAACTTGCATAATACATTAGTAGTTAGGTAAAAATAAAACATAAAAATTAAAAATGAAAATCATCAGGTCAGTCGATGCGCCGTATCTTATGGAAGAAGATACGCCGTATCGAGCCTGGAATAAATACTGATCAGAATAAAAGATGCGCCGCATCCTTAACCAGGGATGCGCCGCATTAAAATAAACTGATAAAAAGTTTTAAATTCGAAAATAAAAAATGCAGGAAAATAAAATAAGATATGACCATCTGCAGGAGATGCGTCGCATCTCAGGATTAAGATGCGCCGTATCCTATGCGGTCTGAAATAAAAATAAAACAAATAAAAGGATAGGATGCGTCGCATCTGTTTACCAGATGCGGCGCATGTAGTTACCAAACAGACTGCTAACAGTCTGTTGTAATATGACTCGTTCCACGGTTTGATCTCTCACGTCCTCTCGTACTCTCATGCTGAACTTAATGCCAGTCTTCATCAAATATAACAAGAAACATAAACTGAAACATTAAATATATACACGAGAATAGTGATCTATACAATCCAAAAAATAATAATAACATGTGGAACAATGTCAGTAAAATCAAGAGAGTAAGATCATGGGTGAGTGAGGTCGTCTGGATGGGTCCCGGAAGTGCTGGCTCCATCAGTCCTAGGGCGGACTCTGCGAACATATGCACGTGTCACTCCCGCAACATGAGTACCATCTGAACGGGTGTGGGTAATACCCTGCTGCTCCAATAGTCTGCTCACACTCATAACCAGCCACTCTGAGTCCCTTCTCATACCATCAACAATGCCTCTCAAGGCTCTCAACTCCCCCTCGACTGCCTCGACTCTCTAACTGTTAGCCCAATAATCAGTAAAACCTGGAGATGCCATCTCTGCTGTGGTATGCAACCCAAGAGCTAGTATGAACTGCCCCATAGACATCCTTCTCTCAAAACCACCCAGTCTGAATACCAGAGTGTCGAATGTGTCGAGACCGAGATCAGTCTCCCTATAATGTATAGTGCAGAAAAACTCCAACATCAAAACCTTTATCAACGGTTCCTCTATCCTAAACAACCTTTCCCAGGCGTAAGACCTGAATAAAACCTGCCCCTCCCCATCTTTGTGTATCATCTCCAACCTAGTTCTTAACCTCTCAGTAGCGTTACCCTCGTCAATATTCTCGATGCTGTCAAAATCCAAAACTGGAACACTGAATACCTTCCTCTGATAAAACTTTCTAAGCCTAGTCATGTAATCATCAACAGCACCCTGTGCTAGTCCCATCGTTTCAAAACGAAGCCACGGGTGTCTACGTGCAGGCTCAGGTAACGCCATCTGAAATAAATTTTCACAGTCAGTAAACAGTCTGCAAGTTAGGTAGATACGGCGCATCTGACTTAATCAGTGCGGCGTATCTGCATGAAATATAAGAGATGCGGAGCAAGAGTTGAGATACGGCGTATGTAGATGCGCCGTATCTAGATTAATCAATACGGCGTATGTAGAATTTTATTAATTTGGGAATAGGTCGTTACGCCGCATCAATTAACCTAGATGCGCCGCATCTAAAAGCATATCAGTATAAATAAAGGGGGTCAGGCAGACTTTTCAAGAATCCGTGTCCGTGACGTAAACTACCACTAAATATCACAGTATCATATACTCCTTATATCAGTTCTAATAGCTTATCACATTTTACTAATCCACCTTCCCGCTAAATATTCAAAATCGAATTCATTTTCCCAAATTATCGTTCAAATCAAACTAAGCCAGAAATTCGATTATTTACGCAAGTTAAATACGGGGAAGATCATCTATTACAAGTCCTAATCATATCTCTATATCATTTAAGCACAAATCGAATTAATCATATAAACCCTAATTTTCGTATTAACCAGGATTAAATCGAAATGGAATAATTACCTTAATTTGATGATTAGGAGAAAGATTATAGATCGGATTAAAGGTGGGTTTAAGAAAAATGATCGGAATTGGAGTATAATATCAGTGTGTGTAAGTTCTTAACTGTGTGTGTTTATGCGGTAAAGATTTTAGATCCGGCGCATTCCCGTCGTATTTATAGGGCAAAACGATGCGCCGTATCGAAAATTGGGATGCGCCGTATCTATTTAATTTCGTTGACTAGTCAATGAGTCCTAGATGGTCAGAGATACGGCGCTTTGGATATTTAGATCCGCCGTATCGCTCTGTTAGTGAACGAAATTTAAATAAAGAACATACCTTGGCCTCCGCAACACAACTCCATATACATCAAATTGGGGTAAAACGGTTACACCATACGATATAAATGAATTCAAAATAAGAGCAATAGGTATAAACGTTTTATTAACAATTGTAATCTTATAGTTTAGAGGATAAGAATTTATTCCGAGGTTAGGAACAAATATCGTTTTTAAGCATACAAAATTAAAATTACAATTTGAATCAGATGTATAATATGGATAATAAAATTGAGATGATATAGTAGAGAACTTTCCTTTGGGCTGGTTGAATAATCGTAGAGTTTACCTGGAATTCTATTTCAAGAATTTAATACGTTCAATGTTACCAGTACTGAGTTTTCCTCCACTCTTGCTGTCTTATGTTCGGCCACTCCAGCTAGCGTCTCTTAGTTTTGTTCAGAATGTAATCTTTCTTGGTGATGCTTGAGTCATCATTTATCCTGAAAATAAACAACTTGCACACGAGAGTAGCGGACCGATCAAAGTAAATATCAAAAATCAACTATATTTATCAAATTATATTCGTCGTATTAACAAAGGTTAATGCGCCGAATTTTCATTACGTTTCAAAATATAAGATTTTTGATTCAGAAGATACGCCGTATCGACAGAGATCGATGCGCCGTATCTGTTTAATAATTCGAAAACTGTTTTTAATTAAAATAATAGATACGCCGTATCTGCAAAAGCAGATGCGTCGTATGGCGTTAACGTTTAAAAAAAAATTTATCAAAAACAGATACGCCGTATCTTGGGGAAAAGATGCGTCGTATCGAATTAATTAAACGCGTTGTATTTTATAAAAATTAAACGCAATACGCC
This sequence comes from Artemisia tridentata subsp. tridentata, assembly GCA_021014915.2. NCBI lineage: Eukaryota > Viridiplantae > Streptophyta > Magnoliopsida > Asterales > Asteraceae > Artemisia > Artemisia tridentata. Next base: position 338,528,571 of record CP139505.1, on the reverse strand, counting down.
GTATCTGATAAATCAGATGCGCCGTATCGTTCGATTTAGCTCAGTACAACGATAGCAGAAAACAAAAAATACGAAAAATTAAAAACAAATAAAAACACACGAAAATAAACACAAACAAAAGCAAACAAATAACACACAAAAACAGAAAATATGCAAAATAGTACAATGAATGCAAATTAAACTAATACACAACAAAATTAGCGGTTAGAAAAAAAATTAAGAACCTAATTAAAATACTAATCAAATTAACAGATAATAACAATTCACTCCCCGGCAACGGCGCCAAAAACTTGATGCGTGTCGTGTGTCGTTGCGATTTAGCAGTTTTAATGCCTACTCAAGTTTTAAATTTATATTTAGCCGACTTATCAATAACACACACACTTAACGAGCAATGTACCTGGTCAGTATGAATATAATGGTAAGTAGAGTGTCGATCACTAAGAGTGGAACGTATTATCTAGTTATTCTAATCAGTATTTTAATATATTAAGTTAGCTATACAACCTATTCTAACGCAAGGGGGTTCAGCCTGAGAGACTGGCACGATTTGGTTGCAATTAAATAATAAACTAAACCAACAGGCACGAATCAGCAAGTAGCACACACGTACACAGATAAATACTCGAGACAATAAGAGGGCTGTCCTTATGATAAGTAGTTTGTCACTTGTTTTATTGCTAGTGTTATATGAAGTGTATAGTTCGATGCAACGCACCGAGATTAAGTCCTTTCTCGTTGGTTCTAATCTTATCGGCGAGTAAACCCTTAATGATTACTTATGACTATCCCGTTTATCTTTCTCCTACTTTTCTACAGACCATAGAATACATAGGCGATCTAATAAACAGGCGAGGGCAGAGGCATGGCGACCCGATCAACGCTCAGCTAGACACAGAGGTTATCAATGCACTAATAAAAGTCACCAATGACATCAACATATAAACTTTAATTAATGAGAAAGCAGTTTTAAGGGAGTGCAATCTTTCCGTTGTCACATTACACAAGCCACCAATCTTGATGAATTAAAGTTTACTAACACAATAAAACAAAACTACTTAATGAATTAAACACATGCAGCACCTTCTTACAGCTCTTGTATCTTTGAATTGGGTGTGTCTTGTGCTGCTACCTTGACTGAATTCGTCCTAGGTTTCTGGTCTTCGGTCTTCTGTTAAAACTTCGGAACTCTTAATTCGTCTGGTCTTTGGGGTATTTATAGTTTCTGTCTGAGGGTAAGATGCGGCGCATCTAGTAAGTAGATGCGGCGCATTTACTTAACTTCGCGTGGGGTCCAAGATTATAATATTCAGGAATATTCGTACACCGCCAGGAGATGCGGCGTATCTTCATCTTTGGATGCGGCGCATGTCCTCTTGTATCTTGGATCGTATCTGGTGAAATATTGATAGTGATGCGGCGCATGTAATGAGTGAGATGCGGCGCATCTGGAGCAGATTAGTCTTGATCTTGTACATTTCAGTAGACTCTTAACTTCTTACATGTTTTGCTCCATAATTAGTCCAAAATCGCCAAGTTTCACCAAATGCTTGTTTTCAACTGAGAATTACAAAAGTAAACGATTAAGTATCAATCCTCATACATAATATAGTAAAACAAGTCAAATTAATAGGATAAATGATAGTAATAATATGTACTTATTTGAGTTCATCAGGTACAAACTTTATACTTGAGCTCGGTATTCTATACTAAGCTCCTAATTGCAATCTATCTATCAATCCGCTTCCAAATCCTTAGGCTATAGTCCAAGTACTTCCATTCCGCCACACATAACCTACAAAACATTGACAACTAAAAGAATAAGCTTACGCTTAGTAAGTAACCCGACATAAAACATATCTCATACACATATTTCCACATAAGCATCATAATCACATAAAAGCTCTTAATCTACTATATACCACTCATATCATACATAACTTCATAACATAATCACATCCATTCATCACAATCCATAATCAACAACATACCTTAACTAGCCAATTCCAACAAGCTAACCTACCCTTGGTCAAGAATCACTAGCCATCCATCCCTAGCTCACAACCATTCTAAATCCAACTATTATACTTTCATACAACCACAATACATACATGACAATACACATATAATACATGTTTTTGGGGGAGTTACTTACCTTCAATCCAAGCTAAGCTACAAACATAAATCCCACCAACAACATCTTCTAACCATCATCATCATCATCCTTCATAAATAATCTAAACCTAATAACATGATAATCAAATACATAGACAAGGGTTAACAAAACCCATTAAACATAATCATCTATCTTCCTACATCATCATATCATCATATGATCATATCTTGGTCATATGATGAAACCCACTAAATCCATCATCTATAACCTCATTAACATTAAGAATATAGATACTTACATGTGATGATTATCACTAATGAAGACTAACAATACTTGATCTTCACCTATTTCTTCTTGGATCATCATTTTGCTATTTCCCTCTCTTTTCCATCACTCTAAAAACTGGCCTTCCATCTCAATAATGGAGGAAGAGTCTAGGCTATCCTAGATATAATTAGTTATGTGGCACTTTGGCCCTTTGACATAGTTAGTCCCTCAAGTCTCATTCCTTCTCATTTAACCACCACTTACTTATTACACATAATTAACATTTGGCAACTTAGGTCCTTCTAGTTTATGCATCATATTTCATATTACTACATTAGTCATACTTTGACTATTAGCTTGACTATCGGGTTTGACTTTCCACGCAACTTTGTTGACCAACCAATCACATAAAATCTTTATCCATTTTCATCTAGAGTGCGGTCCCAACACCTGGGAAACGGGTGTTACAATTCTATCCCCCTTATTTAGATTTCGTCCCCGAAATCTTTCATCTATTTCTAACCTAAACTTAGTCTCACAACTCATCTCATTCTTAGCACCTTATTTCCTAGTTCATTTAGTGCAACGATCTAAATGATCTTGCAACTCTATGCACACTATAGCATATCACATATCCTTAGTCCCATTACTCCCACTTACTTCTATACTACACAACTCTTGCTTAGATTTTACATAATACCAGACTTACTTATCGTCGCCAATCATCATTCTAATCCGCCCTATCACCGTCACATCATTATCTCACTCACTTTATCCTCTATACTCATTCTTTGACTACTCGATACTTAAGAAACTCGTGCTAGTTGACTTTACATGATCACACTCGGCTAATACGTTCACATTCCATTACTTTCATTCATCATATTTTGCACCACGCCACAAGGCCCATCGTATCATCATTACAATTTCTCCGTCCCATCAAGGTTCTCCTAAGTCTCAACTTAAAGCCATGGTCTAATTCTAACCCTCCTATCTTAGTCCTTACAATTCCTAATTAACTATAAACTCCCGCTTTCTACTTCTCTAACCCTAGTCGTGCCGTGTCGGCAACACATAGCCCACTCGTTTATAATTCCTCATTTACATGGAGAGGCGTCCCAATCGATGTAAATCAAGAAATATAAACTCATGGTTATGTACTCCCGACATAACACTACTACTCCGATTTCCTTTTTTTTTTTTTTTTTTTTTTTTTAACTTTATTATTTCATCATGTTTATACTTCATATTTTCCTTTTTAGACTTGGATCCGTATCATTAACACATTCATTACGGGGATATTTTTATTGCCAAGGATATAGGCAACCCCATTTGCCGATAAAGGCAATACTTTTCATCCCGAAGGATCTTTAACATTCATCCCGAAGGATTTCTTAACATTCCTTTACTTGGTCATCCCGAGGGATACCACATTCAACATTCATCCCGAAGGATCATTACATTCACACTTTATCACATTAACAGTGGATCCAAGCCATAAGCACCGCACACACATAATTACATTCATTTATTTTAGTGAAATGCAAGCGCATAGAGCATATGAGCCTGCTTATTATAATTACACACCTCTACGTGTTCTACTATCCTACATCCTTAATCCGCGTTAGTTATTTTCACATCTTTACTTTACCTCTTGCATTCTTAGCCCACATTAATCGTTTTCACATACTTACATTACATTTTAGTCCACTCGACTCATTTACATCTAGACTTCTTACATTTTACCAACCGTAGCTCATGCATTCGTTATAGTGATTACAGCTAATTGCCTTAGCCGTAATATGATAATTTTAAGACAACGCCTTTATCTCATACACACTCCTCTCATTCTTTCTTAAGTTTTTAGTCCATCACATTCTTGTCCTCGTATCTTACCTCTCTTCTATTAGTCTCACTCGCTTCCTTCACATGTAGACCTTACATAGATCGTCAACTATAACACATTCATTCATTATTAATAATTACAGCTAATCGCCTTAGCCGTAATATAATTATTTCATGACAATACCTTAACCTCATACATGCCCACCTCACTATAGCTATTAGTACTTAAGAAATTTTGCTCTACTTCATCATCTACTCAATCCCTATGCCCTTTTCTTATTTTGTAACTTTACTAAGTTCGTCACGGACTTATTATATAATAATTTATATCATTTCTTCACCACACTAAGCTATAACACTCATTCAACATTGCCACACGTTCATTATTACGCTCCTAATACTTTGACTCTCCACTAACCCATCTCTAATACCTCATTATTGATCATCACACTAAGCATAACTACTCATAAGACCATACTTTGGTCATCACTATCACCCAAGTCACGCACTTTCATTTTCAGTCACAATTCCTACAAACCACCACCTTGCTAAACTACCATAGCACACAATCACATAATCATGTAATAATTACCGAGACAGCCCGAGGTGCACGGTAATCCTATCACTCACACATCAAGCCTCCCACGTCATATATCACATAAGAAACATCCCTAAGTCCCCATCATTATACCCATATAGCAATCACATCGTTCGTTTCAAACTCAACATTCACATCCTATAACTTACAAACTATTAGCCCGCCTATCTCAAACTTAATTTAACGCGTCTACGAGTGGTTTAAGTCTAGGCAACCTATAATGGAAACCTAATTCACTTAAACCGAAGCTTTGATACCAAGTTGTAACGCCCCGAGACCGAACGTGACCAAAAACGTGAAATTTTTTTTCGCAAAAAGTAACATTCCGAAACTGACCCACACTAAGGTCTAGATTGTGGAACCTAAAAGTAGATCCTGGAAGATCCACACTTAGGTCCAGATTTATGGGACCTAAAAGTAGATCCTGGACAGAAATTATACTTTAGGATTTGACGGGAAACGCTTGACTTTACTTGACATTCCGCTACTCTATTGACCCTTTATAAGAATCTACATTCATAACCAAGATGAACATTTAACTCATAACCAAGATGAGAAAACTTTATAACCAAGTTGAGAAAAAACTGGATCCACATTTAGATCCAAATCTTGGAACCTAAAAGTAGATCCTGGAGGATCCACACTAAGGTTCAGATTTCTGGGACCTAAAAGTAGATCCTAGACTGAAAATCATTCTTAGAATTAGACGGGTTGTGCAAAAACCACTTTTGACCCATTTTCACACAACAAACCACTTATACCACTTCCGAATTACATCAAACTTTCCAGAAATCATTATATTAACATAATAAACATGTTCCAAGATCACTTGACCCGTTTACAACCCAAAATGGGTACGTTTACAATTTAACCAAACGCCCCTTTTACTTTTACTAGAAACACATAAAACATACTTTGACTTATCAAATGACTACCAAATCGTCATGACCTCTTTGACATACATTTTGACACACGACTACACTTTACAAATCAATGAAAGACCAACGGGGGTACAAACTTTATACTTGAGCTCGGTATTCTATACTAAGCTCCTAATTGCAATCTATCTATCAATCCGCTTCCAAATCCTTAGGCTATAGTCCAAGTACTTCCATTCCACCACACATAACCTACAAAACATTGACAACTAAAAGAATAAGCTTACGCTTAGTAAGTAACCCGACATAAAACATATCTCATATACATATTTCCACATAAGCATCATAATCACATAAAAGCTCTTAATCTACAATATACCACTCATATCATACATAACTTCATAACATAATCACATCCATTCATCACAATCCATAATCAACAACATACCTTAACTAGCCAATTCCAACAAGCTAACCTACCCTTGGTCAAGAATCACTAGCCATCCATCCCTAGCTCACAACCATTCTAAATCCAACTATTATACTTTCATACAACCACAATACATACATGACAATACACATATAATACATGTTTTAGGGAGAGTTACTTACCTTCAATCCAAGCTAAGCTACAAACATAAATCCCACCAACAACATCTTCTAACCATCATCATCATCATCCTTCATAAATAATTAAAACCTAATAACATGATAATCAAATACATAAACAAGGGTTAACAAAACCCATTAAACATAATCATCTATCTTCCTACATCATCATATCATCATATGATCATATCTTGGTCATATGATGAAACCCACTAAATCCATCATCTATAACCTCATTAACATTAAGAATATAGATACTTACATGTGATGATTATCACTAATGAAGACTAGCAATACTTGATCTTCACCTATTTCTTCTTAGATCATCATTTTGCTATTTCCCTCTCTTTTCCATCACTCTAAAAACCGGCCTTCCATCTCAATAATCGAGGAAGAGTCTAGGCTATCCTAGATATAATTAGTTAGGTGGCACTTTGGCCCTTTGACATATTTAGTCCCTCAAGTCTCATTCCTTCTCATTTAACCACCACTTACTTATAACACATAATTAACATTTGGCAACTTAGGTCCTTCTAGTTTATGCATCATATTTCATATTACTACATTAGTCATACTTTGACTATTAGCTTGACTATCGGGTTTGACTTTCCACGCAACTTTGTTGACCAACCAATCACATAAAATCTTTATCCATTTTCATCTAGAGTGGGGTCCCAACACCTGGGAAACGGGTGTTACAGGCGGTCCCCTTAATTTTAAGGGGGCCGCCTAGAAATTAAGGGGGCCGCCCCTACTGAACGTTGGCCAATTTTGTCCTTTTGTGGGGAAGGTTTTTCTGGAACATTTTAACTGATTTTGGTTAAAAATTTGAATTCATATTTTTATAAAAGATTAAACATTTTTATTTAATACCAAAAATGTTTTTCAAAATATATAAAAATGTTTTTGATGTTTTATAAAAATTCTAGTTTTTAAGGAAATGTTCATTTGATCATATAATGCATTAAGCATTAGTTCATTCATACCTTAAGTGATTTTAGTTGTAGAAGTGAATATTTACAACTAAGTACTTATTTAATTTATAAGTTTATGTTTTAATGAGTTTACATTTTGTGATCATCAAAACATAGAGATATGAATAAATATTGATAATGTTTTTAGGCATTTATTTATGTCAACAATCTCCCCCTTTTTGATGATTACAAAACCTAAACTCATTAAACCAAAAAGTTTATTTTTGGACAAGTATTTAGTGAGTTTACATTCACTTCTCCCCCTTTTTGTAGAATCAAAAAGGTTAAGCCGACAAAATTCAAACGTGAAATTTGTCGGGACGAAAACTCCCCCTTGATGTGTACTCCCCCTCGTTTGGGGGCACCAAGGAAACGAGCTATGGAACGCTTGCAAAAAAAATATTAGAAGCACAAGTATATGCAACATAAGGCATGCAAACATTCAAACAAAATAACTAATGATACTACAAGTATATGTAACATAAGGCATGCAAACATTCAAACAATAAGCAAGCATATAGAATGAGATCATGCATTTAATAAAGTGTTGTGTATAAATACACAACCAAGTGAATTACAACATAAGGCGTGCAAACATTCAAACAAAACAACTAATGATACTACATAATCATCCCAAAAGCACATGATTCCCATAAAGCTTGCAACCAAAAAGAAGAGGTGGTGGTGGTGATGGGTTGGTTAATATGTTCTCAATGTATGAGTAGTGATATATGGTGGGGATGTTGTTGGTGGTGGTGTTGTTTGTGGTGAATTAGGTGCATTTGTAGATGAGCATTTAGGTGGTGGTAATGGAGTGGTGTTGTATTCTTTAGTGAGGTCAATGAGAAGATGTTTGTTGAATTGGTCATTTATGGGTGATATGATGACTATTTTGTGTTTCTTGGAGGAATTGGAAATGGAGGATTTTGGTGATAGCATGGTGTCTTGGGTTTTAAATTTGGAGGGAATTTTTGTTATGAAAGTGTGGTTGTTTTGGGTAAGGTTTTGAGGTTTAGTGATAATATTCCAAACTCAGATGGGTTTAATAAAGGTAAGTGTAGGGGTCAATTTTTGAGTTGTGTTTGCAGCAAGCTTTATTTGAATCATGTTCATTTGGAATGGTTTAATAGTAGCAATAACATGTTAAGAGGAACAATGTTTATATGTAGACTACTAAGATCATATTTTAAGCATGTCATAGGCATATATACATATATATATCACAATGAAACAAAAAGATGAAACAACACATCTATAGCAAACTATGGAATATAAAGACAACAATCATGGCAAACACATAACAAGACATATATATGCATAGCAGAAATATTTAAAACAAGCAAATAATCTATTCATGCATTCAAGATGATCATGTATAACACATGAATCATCATTATATCACACAAAATGCTTAAAACATAAGAATTACAACATAAGTAAAGATACTAATAGTCGTAATATTGCCAAAGAGGGTGATTGGGCTTGCTTGCGACAAAAAAAAATTTGTTTTGGGGCGGAACGCATGTGGATAGGGCTTAGTTATTTGATGGTGAGGGAAAGTTTGATGGTTGACCAAAATGATGAGGATTTTCGAAGGTTTCATGGGAGTTGGTTTGAGGTTGAGATGTGTTGATTGGAATGAAGGTGGAGGTTGAGGTTGTTATTTGGGATGGATGTTTGGTCATGCAACATAGGAGTAACATGTGAGTCGGTAGGAGGTGGTGGTGATACTCTTGGTGGTTTAGACATCTATGGTGTTGATGGGTGTGAAGGTATGGAGGATGAAGGTGTATTTTTGGGAGTAAAGGTGAATGGTTGGTTGTTATGATGAGGTTTGTGAAAGGGTTCATTGGAATGAGCTTGAGGATTAGGAGTATAGTTGGGAACAAATGTGGGTGGAGGTGTTGGTTGTTTAGCCACATCATTTGTTGTGATGGACTTATTTTGGGGGTTTGGTTTTCTTCTCCAACTGAGTTTTATGGTCATCCTTGTTAGCTTTGAGGTTTTTGGTTTTGGTTTGATGGGAGAAGACATGATGGGGTGAGTTAAAAATGGTGATGAAAGGGATTATTTATAGTGGAGGTTTGAGGTTGTTTAAGGATGAATAAAGGTGTTTGGATGATAGGGACAAAGTGTGTTTGTGAATTTGGGGAAGTGCAGGATGAAATGGGCTAAAAAGCAGGAAAAAAAATTTCTGTGAACCCGTCCAGCATATGGCCGATCCCCTTAATTGGGGCCGGTCCCCTTAATAATTAAGGGGGCCGCCTTATCAATTAAGGGGGCCGCCCATCTGGTGTCTTTCTGAGTTTCAGAAATGAGTTTTTCTGCAGAGATGGGTAAGGAGGGCTATGTTTTGAGCTTTTGGTTTCAGGCAAGTCCCACTCTTTGAGGCAATAAAGTATGTATTATGCATGCAAGTCATATTAATTAAAGGGATTAAGCAAACAAGTAATTTCATATATCATGCAAACATACTCATCAAGCAAGTAATATCATCTATCATGTAATATCATCAAGCAAGTAAAATCATCTAGCATGTAAACATACCCATCAAGCAAGTAATATATATGAACTAGGAAACAATGAACTACACTAAGTATTTTCTTAATTATATGTGCCTATGTGAGGGATCCTAATGAAACAATAAACTACACCAATTAATGAACTATTAGAGGGATCCTAAAGTGTGCCTATGTGCAATAAATGGGAACTTAAGATAGCATGGACTTCTAGATTTGTTACAAACAAAATCTTAATAGACAAACCATGGTCCGCTTGATTTACCTTAGTTCACTTTTAAATGTCATGTATATAAATATAGATGACAAATATGAGATCAACATGCATGATTTAAAAAAAAATGTTTTTAGCATTATTCAACAATGTTTGAAAGTGGGTTTTTATGTAGATGTTAAAGTTATTTGAATAAAATAGATTGGGTTTTATTTAAAAATGTGTTTATGAAGAATGAGTAAAAAGAAATTCCCAATCTTTGACTTTGATCAAAATAGGATTATGGAAAAAAAAATGAGATAGTAAAACATGTTAATAGAAAGATGACATAATCTTTTGAAAAATCATTTTTCTAAAATGTGAAGTTTTTGCATATTTTGAAAACAAATAACATTAATGAAAAAATGGTTGTTAATGATCTCATGCTCAAGGGAATTGGTTAAGGCTATTGTCACATGCTACCATTTTCTACATATCCTATGGTCATAAGGAAGTGACGACTAAATTCTATAGGTTTGATGTGAGAGTGTTGAATGGGGTATAACCTAACATCTATAGCTCCTTTGTTGTCGCACACTTATCTAACTTAATGCCATAATCTCCGAGAGCTTGTTTCATCCATAGTTTTCTAATCCTACTTCTATGTTAATGATTAATCCACTCAACTCATTTCACTTCATCACCATGAGTTTTCTAAAAGTGGACATAGAAGATTTCCATTTTAAAAGGTATTGCTAAAGAGGGCCAAAGGGAAAATAACTAGTGACTCTAGGTTATTCATATAAGCTATTATGTGTATATATATAACTAGGCATTACGAGCTAAATAGGCATGAAATAACTAGTCATTAATCTAAGCATATATTATAACACCAAACTTAAAAAGAAAGCGTACCTTTTAGTCTTCAGTAGATTATTCTTCAAACGCTTCAAAGTGTTTAGGTTGACTTGTAGAAGTCAATCAAAGAGGAGATGCCGATTTCCCAATGAGTTAGCAATTTAGCCACTTGGTCCCCATTGTCTCATTGATCCAAAGTTGTTTGAACCAAACATGGGTTGCAATTGACTAGGATGCATATATGGTGGAAGTATTCCCCAAGGATTGAAGCTTGGTGGATTTGGATAATTCCACATTGGGTAATTATTATTATTATTATGAGGGTTTTGTCGATTTTTATTTCTTCTAGGTTGAGGAGATTTAGGTCGAGGGTGAGGATTATGTGGTCTTCTTAAGGGAGGTGTTTTTTATCTTAATTTCGGTTTAGAAAATCCGGTTTTGGCTTTTAATGATGGTTTATAAAAACTTTTTACTTCCTTGATGCGTGGTTTTGCAACCTTACAACAGGTTTTACCTCTCGAGGGATCTCAAGAGGCTTACAACCCCACCAGGCAGTGTACCTGACCGATGTAGTATAGTGTAGTGGTAAGTACGGGGGATTGATCGTTCTCCACAGGGAATAGTGTTCGTTAGGTATGAAAGACTACTCTAATAGGTCTAAGGGTTGAAGAAGATTCTTTTTGTATTTTTTATAATTTTATGAAAGCAAGTAAAATCTCGGGTTTGAAAGAGTGGGCGGAATTAGTTGCTAGTCAACTAACCCAAATAACTACAAATGCAAATAAAATAAATAACTGAAAATAAAAAGTTGGTGAAAACTAATGTGTAGAGAAATGTGTTCACTTAGATTTCCTTACTCCCTAACTATCTTTTACCGGTTGATTAGTGTGTATTAGTTGCGTGGATGACGGGTGTATTCCTTAATACCAATCGTGGGGTGGCGTACGTACTTCCCCAACTCTACAAGCTCCTACTTCACTCCTATGTCGAGCCGGCTAGGAAGCTCCTAACATGGGATCACTAGAATTCGCTTGTGCATTAAATACAACCATAAAAACCTTTAGTACGCATTTGGTTCATGTTTCTTAAGACGTTCAAGCAAGTTACCGAATAGGAAGTTAGCCAGTTTTCTTAAGCCTAACATAGATAAACAATCATCCAATACAACTAATAACACACTAATAACCAATAATCAATAGCTAGGTTTCATTAGATCTAAGCAAACACAAGATAAATCTAGCCTAACATGTTAAACAAAAGACAAGAACAAGATAAAATCAAACAACACATAGACATATTGAATGATTAATTGATAACTTATCTTTCAATGTAACATGGAAGATCTCAAGGCAAAAAGCCTTGAAAAAGATGCTAAAATCGTCTTAGGGTTTTCTCCCAAAAATTCCACACTAAGCTCTCCCTAATGACAAAGAATTGCAAAACTATATATAGATTTTTACATCTGACGGCGTCACCTTATGGAGTGTGACGCCGTCACCTCGCCGCTTCTAGGGTTCCCGGATGACCTTCTTGACGCCGTCCCTCTTTAGCTCTCCAAAATCCGTTCTGGCTTATCAAGGCTTGACGCCGTCAGACCTTGAACGTGACGCCGTCCCTCTTTGAATTAAGCCGTGACGCCCTTGATCAGGTTAAAGCGTGACGCCGTCAGAATTTACATGCAATTTTCACTGGCTTATCATGAGTAAATTTCACATCCACCTTTTCTTGCCAAGCCATGACGCCGTCCAGAGTAAAATCTGACGCCGTCAAAGGTAACTTTTAGCCGATTTTTGAGACTTTGTCGTTTTCTTCACTTTAATGCTCCAAAAACGTCCAAAATGCCTCCTTTTCCAGATTTCTCCTCAAAAGTACCTAAAATGACAAAAGGAACGATTTAGGGCAATATTTGATCAAATAAATACGATTTAGGGCTTAAATGACCCCTTAAAAGCGGTACACTTTTCGCTTCATCAAATACCCTTACACTTGAGATTTGCTTGTCCTCAATCAAATGCGCTTTTATTCTAATCAAAATACAGGTTAGGGGTCATTTAATGCAAACATAAAAGTAATTACAACAAATAATCGTTCCACTTCAATCATAATAAGCACGGAGATTATAAACTAGCACCTCACAAGTAGTGTTTAGATACTCACATCTCTCAAGTGTCATCAAAATAAATCTCATAAATGAAAACGGATAATATCTCTCACTACCTGTCATAGCAAATAGATTACCATAGGCTTGGGAAAGGATCGAAAACCTCCTCCACTAGGCGTAAGCACCTAAGATAAACTATTAAAGAGGGCTTTTAAATGGGTTATAACGTTAGGTGTAGGGAAAAGGAAAACACGGTTTTGTTGGATAAAGGATATTTTACTGGTGGCGAGTTAAAGATCTTGATCAATTACATGTACTATACAATGTTGCTAAGCCAAGACTCGACTCAATCTTAAGCTAGAAACAAAATAACAAAATAACAAAAACATAAAAATAAACATAAAATGAAACGGGATGGTAGTCCGTATGTTTTTTCTACTTTTCTTTTTCTCATTTTTTTTTGTATTTTTCTTGATTTTTTCGATTTTTTTTTTTTTTTTTTTCATACACTCTTGCCCTACCATCCAAAATAATACATCATAGGGGCATTGCATTCCCCTTACACTTGAACTTTTACATAACTTTACAAATAACTATTCTAATGACTCGAATTAAGATAATTGAAAAACTTGGAGTACTTTTAAAATATTTAGCACATATGGGGGTAATAAATGATGTTCTTCCCCATTACTCCATTACACTAGTACTTTACCCATGAGTCCCAATCGTCCCAAAACAATATGTACAAGGATATGACTCGACTTAGCAACCATGTAATCAATTAGATAATTAACTTGGGTTTAAACAAATGTTGTCACAATAATGCACTAAAAATGAGTGCATACAAGGTAGGCTAAGGCGATTTGGGTGTACATTTAAGTGGGGTGTAAACAAATTCTTCCTTCAAGTAAAATGCTTAAAGGTCGAAACGAAAAGATAGGCTCTGAGGGGTGTACTAGGGGTATCGTGTACTAAAAATGAGTACAACGCAAAGGGTGTGGGAGAATTACTTGACCAATGTAGCCAAAGTAATTATAACAAAAACACAGGTGTAAAACAATGGGTTAATCCTAATGCCTCTTATCATGTAGTAAATCTAACTACACGAATGTAGTCTCACTTGTGGCCTCGGAATGGTCCTAACGCAAGTTCTAGAATCTAAGTGCTACCGGTACACACATCATAGCATAAATGCTTTTCCTACCAATTCTAGGGGCGAACCTCACATATTTGGGGGTGGAAAATTTTTTAGTGGTACGGTTTTTGTGCTAGTCATATAACTCCTATCCGTGAGACGCTCATTAAGATCAAAGTTTCACTCCTATATGTTGTAAAAAAATTTTAAATTTGGCACTAAAATTACCTTAACAAGTATTTCTCTCAGTTTTATTACACATCTACTATTAAACAAACAAAAATCAAGCGCAATTGTATTCTCTAAAATCGTACTTTTACCCTCCCCTTACACTTAAGATGAACATTGTCCCCAATGTTCAAATAACAAGATGTAAAAGCATAAAGTAAAAGAATGAAATCAAATACTCCCCTGATTCGCTCGGTGGATAATGAAGTAACACGGTTAAATCTTCTTCCAAAGTAATGTTGAAGCTCCATGACTAATGCATCGCCATAAGCTTGATTCAAACATTTCCTTGTCCAAAATAACCTGTTAAACCTGAGAAAACAAACACGAAAACCTGCATAACATCGGCGGGATAAAATCTATATATAAGGATATAGTGCTTGTGGAATGATAACTTTGCAGATTCCTGGAGATTATAAGTTGGAGATTTTAATAAAAACTTTTTAAAAACAAAACTTTTAAAAATTTCTGAAAATTAAATCTGACGCCGTCAGGTTATAAACCCTGACGCCGTCAGAAATGACCTGACAAAAAAATTTTATTTTAAGTTTCCGGAAAATTTCTGGAAAAACCTTTACCTTACTTCCTGGAAATTCTGCAAAACATCATTATGACTCGATACAAGCATTTGACTCAAACAAATACGAATATGTATGTTCATTTAATATTATTACGATTCGTGTTCATATGTGTTCTAATAAACCAATTTAGATTTCCCTTACACTTATCTTTTGCAAAATACCTTTATATGTAGTTAAGACGAAGTTAAAAACAAAATAAAGCATTTTCACAAATTACTTTTGAACATGAATCAATAAGAATAAAAATTAAACACACATACGGAAATAAATAAAAACAAGCAAACAAACGAATAAACACACAAAGCAAATAAATAAACAATCAAATGAGGCTAGCATGCGATAAATAAAATCAATGTAACAAATGTTTTAAGGCAAACAGATGCCTTCCCTAAATTATTACAGACCATATTGTTTCAACACATACAACCAAATATTAAATTGTTCAAACATCAAAACATCAAATCACATCATCACTGGGGTGGGGGACCTTGGCGATAGTCGTAGCCTGGAGGGAGGTGCCCGTAGTACCCATATGGTGGGTAATCCTGCTCACGACCCGGGAAAGGGTCAATCTGCAGATGTGGGTCCAACTGATCACGTGTAAATAGATGCTGCATCTGACGAACCGTGTGATCATACATCCAGTCGAACCTCTCGTCCACCCTGGTCCTCCAAGTATCAACCTGGCCCATCCAGGTCCCCTGGTGAGCCTGCCAGTCCCCCCTGCTCATGTGCCGGTAGTAATCAGGTGTTACCGGCCTCATAACCCTCATGCTGCTGCTGCTGGGGCTCCTCCTCCTCCTCATCATCCTCATCATCATCATCCTCAGCTCCGGCTGGATGATACCACATAAAGGACCCATCATGCATCTCCATAATCACCTCCATCTGCTTCAGGGACCTCTCCTTCACCGTCCTGCATGCATCACCACTCAAATACCTCATAACCTCGGGCCTAAGGACTCCATAAGACTGGGCCAGCCGGGTGATAAACATCCCACCATAAATCCTGTCTCCTTCCCTCTCCCCAACTCCACCATGCATAAAGCTAGCAACCCAAAACGGGATGTTGCAGTAAACATCATTAGAGTAGATGGTGTACAGGTAGAAGAGATCAGAAGCAGTGACACGGTGGTGAGAGCTGTGACGCCCCGTCAAGCTGTAGGTGAGGCATCGATGAGTCAACCGAACCCTAGGATCCCTGATTTGGGATGCCACAGTGGTCGAGGTATACACCCCATCCCCAATAGTTTGCCAGAACATGGAACATCTAAAATCATTCTTCATCGACTCCCCACGCAACAACCTATGCATGAACCCTGCCTGAATGGTATCATGCTGATCGTATAACCCAAGTCTCCACCCAAACTCAGTAACCGAACACGTCCTTAGCTCACCCCCCAGCCTGAAATAGATCGTGGTATTGCCTACATCGGTCCTTGCCTCAGCCATGTCAAAATGAAAGGTGGCAAAGAATTCACGTACCAATTCCTCATATACCGGCTCCTGAATTTTAAACAGTCTTTCCCACTGAGGGCCGGTAAACCCATCCGTCTGAAAACTTTGGAGAAAGGTCTGCTCAAGACCTTCTCTCCTCAGAAAGTTCCAATCAACTACGGCCCCATTTTCGAACTTGTGTAGTAGCAGTTGTGCGTATTTGCTTGTAGCAGCATCGTTGTCAAAGACACCCCAACTGAGGACCGTATCCCCAAAGTTCTCTTGTTGAGATCGGGAAGAACTTCCTCGGCTGGGTCTTTGACGCTTACTCATTATCTGGAACAAAGCAGGAGGAACAAAAGTGTTAATATGTGAATTAAAGATTTGGTGGCGCATCAGACAGGTCTGACGCCGTCACCCTTTGCTAGGTGACGCCGTCAGATTCGACCAAGTTCAAATCCATAATTACGAGGGAAAAATCAATATTCAAACTTCAGGCTCAATAACCACACACCACTTTTTACAGAAAAATGGGTGATTGGATCACAGGTTATGGTTCAAATTCGTGGCCACCCGATTAGTGAATTGACCCATTTGATTGCTAACAATCACATGCTTTTAATCATTGCTAAAATAACACTAATTAAAGGACATTATGAGTTCTAAGCATGAATCAACCCTAGGGTATCATGAGTAGAGGGCTTTCGAAATTGACAAATCCTATGAGTAATTGAAACGAAAAGAATGAATAAAAATTACTTACCACGTGGAAATTGGTGACGAAAGTCGGTGAATTTGATCCTGGAAATTCGAAGGTGGGGTTGGAGTGGATATGGTTTGTGGGGTTTGTGGTGAAAGTGATGGAATTAAAGTTATTATTGCTGTGCAGACGGGGTGACGGCGTCACGTTCAAATCCTGACGCCGTCAGATCAGCGTAATTTACCACTTTGTGCCAGTTTACAAATGAGCCCCTCGTACTTTAAAGGAGCAGCTAGTCAGGGTCAATAATCCTGATAGCTAGTCTCGTTAATAAGTTCCTCCTGGGTCAAATGTTTTGTTACTGTCACGGGATGTGGTAAAATGTTGAAAAGGGCCGGTTAACGTCACATTCAGGTTCCAATCTTCGTCACGGCAGGTATTCAGGGAGTGTGAGGAGCTTTTACAGGGGGTTTTCGAAATGAGGATGTGCTTTAATTGAGTTCTTCTCACACCTGGCTTAAAGCCAAAAGATCGTTTCCTAGCCTCATGAAAGTTAGGGAGCGTGAAAACCATGCTTCCCACGAAAATGCTATGATCTCGAGAATTCTTTTTCTCGCGAGAGGGTCCAAATAGATAAGAGGGTTTTAAACGTGAAGGCTCGGGGAGAGGGGTTTCATCATCCCATTCGTTGTATGGTTCATTAGGGACCGGGAGTTCAAAGATCTTCTCGATCTTTTTGTGTGAGGCTTCTTCCCTAATTTTCTCCTTTATTCTCACAATAAACTTTTCTGCTAGTTCCATGAACATATCTTGGGTGTTTTTCAAGTGAGTCTCTAATTCCTGGATCCGCCTTTCTTGGTTGTTCACGAAAGTTAGCATTATCCCTTCAAACTCATCTTGTCGTGAGAATTGATGAAACGTATGTTTACCAATTGTGTTCACGCACTCATCGGGATTTTCATCAGCCGTAGGTGTCTCAGCTTTCATTAAGCTCTCAACCTGCCTTTTTATGTTTTCGAACAGCTGTTCTTGGGTTGCACTCATGCAATTTAAAATCCCTTCTTCCGAGAACGTTGAGTCATTCCATTCTTCCTCTTCGTATTGTGCTAAGTCCTCAATGACTTCCCAGCACTTATCGACACTGAGCCTGCTCAATCTCCCATTGGCGGCGTAATCTATGGCTCTTCTAGTTTGATGATTGACACCATCATAGAAGATTTGGATTTGTAGCCAAGGATCCATGCCATGGTGAGGGACCTTTCGGAGTAAGTCCTTGAATCGAGTCCATGCCTCGTAGAGAGTTTCGCCTTGACGTTGTTGGAACATCAAGATATCATTCCTTAGCTTGGTAGTTCTTCCCGGTGGGAAAAACTGAGCAAGGAAACGAGTGGTGAGATCATCCCAAGAGGTGATGGATCCTGCGGGTTGACGTTCTAGCCATTGACTAGCTTGATCCCGCAGAGAGAATTGAAAGAGACGCAATCGGGTCGTCTCTCGAGTGGCAACATCAAGGTCTATAGAATCAACGATTTTAAGAAAGTCCTTGAGGTGTTGATTAGGATCTTCAGATCGAAGTCCATGGAATGCGCATCCGCTTTGCACCAACCGGATGGTGTCGGATCGCAAGGGTGTGACATTGGCTCCTTGAGTGAGCTCAATGGTGTTTCGATAGCCATGGTGGCTAGGACGGGAATACTCTCCTAAAGTACGGTCTCTAGGAGGTGGTGGTTGTTGTGGTGGTGGGTTGTTGGGGTTAAGGATATTACCATCTTCCATGATGTCGGATGGTATGGTTACGAACAAAGACACGAAGAAAATAGATAGACTAAAGAAAACCTAGAAAAATAAAACAAAAATCTCACTAGAAAGGAATCTAGTGAGTAGACCTATAAAGTAAAAATTCAACCTAAACAATAACTATTCCCCGGCAGCGGCGCCAAAAACTTGATGCGTGGTTTTGCAACCTTACAACAGGTTTTACCTCTCGAGGGATCTCAAGAGGCTTACAACCCCACCAGGCAGTGTACCTGACCGATGTAGTATAGTGTAGTGGTAAGTACGGGGGATTGATCGTTCTCCACAGGGAATAGTGTTCGTTAGGTATGAAAGACTACTCTAATAGGTCTAAGGGTTGAAGAAGATTCTTTTTGTATTTTTTATAATTTTATGAAAGCAAGTAAAATCTCGGGTTTGAAAGAGTGGGCGGAATTAGTTGCTAGTCAACTAACCCAAATAACTACAAATGCAAATAAAATAAATAACTGAAAATAAAAAGTTGGTGAAAACTAATGTGTAGAGAAATGTGTTCACTTAGATTTTCTTACTCCCTAACTATCTTTTACCGGTTGATTAGTGTGTATTAGTTGCGTGGATGACGGGTGTATTCCTTAATACCAATCGTGGGGTGGCGTACGTACTTCCCCAACTCTACAAGCTCCTACTTCACTCCTATGTCGAGCCGGCTAGGAAGCTCCTAACATGGGATCACTAGAATTCTCTTGTGCATTAAATACAACCATAAAAACCTTTAGTACGCATTTGGTTCATGTTTCTTAAGACGTTCAAGCAAGTTACCGAATAGGAAGTTAGCCAGTTTTCTTAAGCCTAACATAGATAAACAATCATCCAATACAACTAATAACACACTAATAACCAATAATCAATAGCTAGGTTTCATTAGATCTAAGCAAACACAAGATAAATCTAGCCTAACATGTTAAACAAAAGACAAGAACAAGATAAAATCAAACAACACATAGACATATTGAATGATTAATTGATAACTTATCTTTCAATGTAACATGGAAGATCTCAAGGCAAAAAGCCTTGAAAAAGATGCTAAAATCGTCTTAGGGTTTTCTCCCAAAAATTCCACACTAAGCTCTCCCTAATGACAAAGAATTGCAAAACTATATATAGATTTTTACATCTGACGGCGTCACCTTATGGAGTGTGACGCCGTCACCTCGCCGCTTCTAGGGTTCCCGGATGACCTTCTTGACGCCGTCCCTCTTTAGCTCTCCAAAATCCGTTCTGGCTTATCAAGGCTTGACGCCGTCAGACCTTGAACGTGACGCCGTCCCTCTTTGAATTAAGCCGTGACGCCCTTGATCAGGTTAAAGCGTGACGCCGTCAGAATTTACATGCAATTTTCACTGGCTTATCATGAGTAAATTTCACATCCACCTTTTCTTGCCAAGCCATGACGCCGTCCAGAGTAAAATCTGACGCCGTCAAAGGTAACTTTTAGCCGATTTTTGAGACTTTGTCGTTTTCTTCACTTTAATGCTCCAAAAACGTCCAAAATGCCTCCTTTTCCAGATTTCTCCTCAAAAGTACCTAAAATGACAAAAGGAACGATTTAGGGCAATATTTGATCAAATAAATACGATTTAGGGCTTAAATGACCCCTTAAAAGCGGTACACTTTTCGCTTCATCATTCCTCATCACTCGAAATATGTATTTTTCTATCTTTTATAAGTATATACTTAGGTTTTGACTCTAATGGTTTTTGTTCACTAGATTGACATTCAAACTTAACATTTTTATTTTCACTTGTTGAAACATTATTTGAATTAAATCCTAGTCCGGTTTTATCTCCCGATGCTCTTTGAATGCTTATTATTTCCCTAAGTGAATTACTACTATTTTCAAATTTTTTAAGTTTACAAATTTCTTCCTTAAGTATTTCGTTTTTATTTTTAGTTTCTTGACATGTTTTACATTCAAAAACTTCTTTACCTTTTTCTAAGTTATGTAGTTTAATTTTTAATTCTAGTATTTCTTTTTCTAATTTGTTATTTATGAGTTTTAGTGATTTATTTTTACTCATTACTTTTTGACCTAATATGCATAACCTATTATATTCGTTATCTAGGTCTTTTTCATCTAATGATAAATTTTCATCACTAAAGTATTCGGTTTTGGAACGTACCTCATTCGATGTCTTAGCCATAAGACATTTCTCCTCCTTTGTAGTCTCTTTTTCATCTTCATCACTATCACTCCATGCTCCTCCAACGAACCCCTTTTGATTTTGCTCCTTTGACATCATTGGACATCTTCCAATGAGATGATTTGGATCACCGCACTTAAAACACTTCCTCTCACTCTTGCTACCTTTGTCGTCTTTGTTTCTTTGGAATGTCTTTCTTTCATCATATGGTTGTCTAACGAATCTTCCTCGTCTTTTGAAGAACTTCTTGAAGTCTCTTACGGCCATGGCATATTCTTCATCATCACTTTCGGAGGTTGAGCTATCCTCGTCACTTGATGCTTTCCTAGCTTTCAAATCAATTGACTTGCTTTGTTCTTTCTGTCCTTTGATCATCTCGGAGTCTTTCTTGATTATTGCTTCGTGGACCTTCAAGTTGCCAATCAACTCGTCAAGTTGAAGAGTTGACAAGTTCTTCGATTCTTCAATCGCCGTAACTTTAGCTCGCCATTTTGGATGAAGAGCCCTAAGAAATTTCCTGACAAAATTCTTACTAGAAAAACTCTCATCAAGTGCCTTTAAACTTGTGATGATTGTGTTAAACCTAGCAAACGCATTATCAATTGATTCCTCTTCCGGAATCGTGAATTGTTCATATTGTTAAACAAGAAGATCTATTTTATTATCTTTGACTTGACTATTACCTTGGTGAGTTATTAGTAAAGAGTTCCAAATTTCTTTTGCGGTTTCGCACATAAAAATTCTTTCGTATTCTTTACGTGATAACGAATTATAAATAACCATTTTAGCCTCATTATTTTTAGAAAGTTTTCTTTTTAAATCATCATTTTGTTTTTCAAAAGATACTACTTCATCCTTTTTAGTTTCTAAATTATATTGAATAGGTAAAAAATCACCATTAGTAATAACATGCCAAAGATCTAGATCTTTTGACTTCACATAAGTTTTGAATCGATTTTTCCAATATAAAAATCCATCACTTTCAAATAGTGGTGGTCTTTGCATAGATTGCCCTTCTAAATATTTTTCAGATTCCATAGATCGTTTCAAGATTTAAAATACAGTTTATTTTAAAAATCTTGTTTGACGTGGCTCTTGATACCAATTGTGGAAAACTAGAAGGGGGGTTGAATAGTTTTACGTCTTTTTAAATTTTATTTTAAAAACTTTTGTTTACTTTTAAAAACTTCGATTCGATATTATGTGACTTCAATTCTTAAACAATATGAACAAGTATAGATAAATATAAGTAAGTAATGCAAGTAAAGTAAAGTAAATCAAATGAAAGATAGAGATGGAAAGATCTAACCGAGACACAAGAGATTTATAGTGGTTCGGCTACAAGGTCACCTTTCTTGCCCTACTCCACTCCCCGAGCACCTAACTCGAAAGCTTTCTTCACTATGTCAACAAGCTCCCTTATGGCGGAGAAAACCTTACACAACTTTAGCTTACACCGGCTTAACGACACAAAGCTAGATGTCGGGTTCTAATCGTAGCTAGAACCAATCTCACAACTTGTACACAACTTAATCACACCTTCTTCACAACTTCTTCTTCACGACTTCTTCTTCACGACTACTTCACGACTTCTTCTTCACGACTACTTCCTCACAACTACTTCTTCAAGACTACTTCACGACTTATTCACAACTTCTTCACAACTTATATACTACGGCTTCACACCTTCTTCACAACTTAGCACAACCTATGTACACTTCTACTTCTTCACACCTTCACTACTTACACACTTTAACTACACAACTTCACTACT
Organism: Artemisia tridentata subsp. tridentata; assembly: GCA_021014915.2. NCBI lineage: Eukaryota > Viridiplantae > Streptophyta > Magnoliopsida > Asterales > Asteraceae > Artemisia > Artemisia tridentata. The sequence continues at coordinate 338,505,802 of CP139505.1, read as the reverse complement.
TACACACTAACCTATCCCAAATAATTATACACACAACTATCTAACAAATATACAACTTATATACAAATGAATGATGACACACACAACTTAGATAGCTAAGTTGCAATACTTCTTCTTTAGATGTTGAAGGAGTATTCTTCTTTTGCACTTGAATGTAGGAAGCTTGGATCACTTAGAAACCAATGCTTAATAAGATATGATCAAAGGATTTTGAAATGTATATACAAGGATTTAAAACAGAAAGTTTTAGTGTGCAAAAGGTGAGTAAAAATCCAGGGGAAGGCAGGTATTTATAGGGAGAAAAACTGGACAGCTGGAGCCTACTGGAGCGGGGGCGGTCCCCTTAATTTTAAGGGGGCCGCCTAGAAATTAAGGGGGCCGCCCCTACTGAACGTTGGCCAATTTTGTCCTTTTGTGGGGAAGGTTTTTCTGGAACATTTTAACTAATTTTGGTTAAAAATTTGAATTCATATTTTTATAAAAGATTAAACATTTTTATTTAATACCAAAAATGTTTTTAAAAAATATATAAAATGTTTTTGATGTTTTATAAAAATTCTAGTTTTTAAGGAAATGTTCCTTAGATCATATAATGCATTAAGCATTAGTTCATTCATACCTTAAGTGATTTTAGTTGTAGAAGTGAATATTTACAACTAAGTACTTATTTAATTTATAAGTTTATGTTTTAATGAGTTTACATTTTGTGATCATCAAAACATAGAGATATGAATAAATATTGATAATGTTTTTAGGCATTTATTTATGTCAACACAAACGTTTATAAAAGACCTAATAACTGAAAACAGTTATTCTTAATGTGCAGCAGATTCTGCACTAGCAGCAGAAGCATAACCCTAGCAGCAGGTTAGCATAACTAGCAGCAGGTTAATATAACTAGCGGCAGGTTAAACCAACTAGCAGCAGGATCCTATAACTAGCAGCAGGATCATAAAGCTAGCAGTACCTTGCTAGCAGTACCTTAACTCACTAGCAGTACCTTCAAATAACTAGCAGTACCTACGCCCTTTTGGAACCCCGTTAGTCCCGTTGATATGCAACTAAGTGTCGACCCTTATTTGCATATTAAACGCAATTTATTTTACACTAAAATACCAACAAACCTCCCCCATTTTAGTATAATCATAAATTAACTAAACTCAGACATTACTCACTACAACATGCTCTAAGCTCGACAGAATACAATTGAATAACTTTAATCATGTGGAAATTATTTACTCATTCACACAACATGCTCTACGCTCGACAGAATACAATTGAATAACTTTAATCATGTGGAAATTATTTACTCATTCACACATTAATTGCAGTTAATGAAATTAATAATCAAGGTGAATATGAAGTGTTCACTAAACACACTTTCATAATAATTAGAAAAGTATTTTCATATGTATAATCGTTTCAAATTCATAAGTTACACAAATTATTTAACTATAAATAACACATCAAACCAACAACAAACCCACTGTAACTCACATCTCACGAACTCAACAAGAAAAAGAAAAATAAAGCAAATCACAAGTTTGTGTACAAAAACCAAAAAAAAAAAAAAAAAAAAAAAAAAAAAAAAAAAAAAAAAAAAAAAAAAAAAAAAAAAAAAAAAAAAAAGAAAGATAAAAAAAACGAAAAACGGAAAAAATAATTTGATAATGATCTCAGTTAATCCTCATAGATCTTATCTTTTCCTAATCCTTTAATCACACTGTCACAAGTCACAACATCAAAACACGAAAGAAACAAAAACCATCATCGATCTTTGTAGATCATAGCTCTTTTTGTTATTTGAAATATTAAAGGAGGAACAAAAACAAATTTTTCTTTCGGTTTGACATGAACGATAATAACAAAAGAAGAACCTACCCGATACCCTCCAAAGGACCTTGAAGCCGTGTACTCGATTGTATATGTTTTTCATATTGACTCGATTGTAACAAATCTTTTTTAACAACGTATACTGGCTATATTTAAGTCTAATCATGTAAATCAGACTTGATTTACATGATTAGACTTAAGTACCAACATTAAGCTTATTAGACTTGATTTACTTACAACTTCTCTAATAGGCATCTAAATACCGTCATATGCTTATACAACGAAAAACTACTTAATTAATCAACCAAAAGACCGTGCATCGCACGGGTTGTATAAAGCCTCGTTATTGATAATAGTAACTATGACATCATTTAATGTTATTAAATTGTACAAACTCAAGGTAAATGACATAACTAAATGTCATACACTGATTGCCTTTTTGGAATTAAAGAATCGTATAGACTCAAAATGCTTGCTAAATATTTGATGTCAAGAATGTTCTCTACTAAAAGAGCTTTATGTAGTGCTACATAGCAATATAGCATTCATGTCATATGCAATCAAATATCCAAATATGGGCAAAAGTATGGAACATGGGACTCTGTTACTCACAATTAACATTTGTGGGTTACCCATTTGGGCGATGAAATTTATTGGATGGAAAAAGAATGCTTTGACTTTTGTGGAGAATCAAGGAATTTAGTGTCATGGACTTATTCATTGAGGTTGTGTTTGGCAACAAGAAGTGTTTAAGAACGAGTATAATTTGGAAAGATGGCCGGGCAAATATGATATATTTTGACACAATAAATGAACTAACACAGTTATGAGTTTATGACTGATGATTGCAATAACTTCACAAGTAAAAAACCACGTGTTTTGTTGAGCAGTAAATGAGATGATCTTTTATTCGTATCTAGTAGTTATGGCCTATCTATCACCTATATATGTCATAAGATAAATCGCTAAACTATAGTAAAGGAATGTTCATAAACTAAATCCTGCATAGTCTTCGAGCTCCACAAAAGAATGTATCTTAAAGTTTGGCTTTTTATTTTTCATTTATTTTGCCTTCTTTAATTATAAAAATTGAACAATTCATAAACTAATAACAGGACATATATGACAAAAAGTATTATAGATACGTCCAATCTTTAATTCAGGTATCAAACTTACATTAGCAACTGTAACTCTACCAATTGTGGTGTCATAGACTCGTAGGTATTTAGGATGGAACATCACAAGATAAATACTCCGTATTTGTACATAGCTTTCTTAATTAATGATTGGTTTGATAAAATTGTTAGTTTATTCATGTTATTCTGTATTAGAAAAAGACTAATGATTACAATATATTTATATATCGTAACTAATAACACGTGTTTACTTTAAACCACTACTTAAATACTACGTAGTAACTCATTTCAATCATACACTTAAGGGAGATGATTTGCACACATATAGGGTTTTGATTTGTACACTCATATCTACAAGCAGTTAAAACATAATATATACACAATACAACAGTTTAATGTTATATTATAGTGTCCTAATTAAAAAATTGAGTATGCAAATTATTTCCCTACACTTAAACGTCGTGTATTTATCAGAGCTATAAGAAAGAAAAGAAAACAATGTTGCTTTGTTTACATTGGCTATCCAGCTATCCTCAACTATCAAAATTTGTTTGAAGTTTGATGAAATAAAACATCCGAAAAATAATGTTGTTGTGTTAAACAATTTGAATAACAAATTAGTTATCGAAGTCTATTAAATACGGGTGGTGGTGTTTTTTTTGTTATAATAATTTGTTTGTGTAGTAGCTTGTATCAAAATCTTCTAACATCTTGTTACATATTCTTTTTTTGGTTTTGTGGTAAGAGAACATTGGTTCGTAATGTATCACTTATGTTCACAAAAAGTGCTAACATTATAGCTAGCAACAAACCTAAACCACAATTTTACCATGTCTGAAGTTTTTGGGTTCCTCAGGAGTCGTGGATCCTAAAATTAGGCAGAATTTAACTAACAAATAAATGAGTGAGAAAACATAAATGCTGAAGCTTGGGTAGTTATCTTGAGTCATCGATAAATATATACAACATAAAATTATATGATGGCAATGTAAGTAAACTGTAAAACATTTATTAAGCTAACGAGGAGCTAGAAATTAACAATATAAAAAGATTACAATCTAAAACACATGTGAACCCGATCAACAATCCAATCTAACCAACATGATAGTAATTTTTCTACTTCTATGTGAGATCCATAAGAAGTATAATAATTTAGAGATAATTTATCTTATGTCGAGTAACTTTATAATGGTTCGAAAATTGTGTTTACTTTGGCATTAATAAGTGATAGAAAAACAAACCTGCATCTCCTGAAATATTACTATTTTTGTGTTAGTTAGGCTAAAAAATATCAGTTGCTTTTGGTCTTAGGTTTGCTAGCTGTCTAAATACACACAGTCACACTCTAAAAAACACCCACAACATTGAAAATATCACCCCTCACACACTTTCTATTTATTCAAGGGGACCACTATAGAAACGGGGTCTAGTTTGACTATAGCCAAAAAGTACAAATAGCCTATAGCCACCGTTTATATAGTCAAATAGGCACCGTTTATATAGTCCATGCCTTATTCAAATATATATTTGATTGTTTTTCTTTTCCACTTCAATATTAATGTTAAATAAAACATATTGAAACGAAAGGTTAAATACGGAGTACAATAAAATGATGGGAAAATAATAAATTATAAGAACCCTTTTAATTTATTGTATTTGCATCTCACTACAAATAAAGATCTTTTTATATACATGCACATGAGTTTATTTATTTGTTCATTAAAAGAGTGCGAAGTAACAAAGGTTAAAGAGCACATTCTATGCAATATATTCGGTACGTTATCCTATGCATATATGACCATTATGGAAGTCGTCTTAGTTAAACATTACGAGTAGAAACATGACGCATACCCAGCTACACAGTTAATAATATCATCCGGATGTTTTAAACATCCCTCGTGCAACTTGAACATATATTATAGGTTTCCAAAATTGTGTTAAACAACATGGGACAACTTTATCTATTGATGTAAGTTAAAATTTTGACATGAAAGAAAGTAACAAATTTTCAATACTTTTCTGCAAACTACATTTTTTAAATAATATGCAAATGGGTAGGGGTGTAAACGAGTTAAACCGCTAGTGACTTACTAAGGATAGGCTCGGTAGAATCTCAAAACGAGCCGAGCCTAAACATGCCCGGGACGGAGTTCGAGCTGAGTTCGAGGCTCATTCAAAAAACGAGCTCGAACGTGAGCTTCGTACTCAAAGCTCGGCTAAGCTTGCAAGCCTTAAAAATATACACGTATGTGTATTGTGTATACGCAAAACTATATCTACACGAGCTCAAAATAAATAGACCAGCTCAAATGTTATGTGTTTAACTAACCGAGCTTGAGTCAAACTTTATTGTAATTTGTTTATTTTTATAAGAGATGAGTTGAGACTCAACTTGTAATTTTTTTCACAAAATAATTAGCTAAATCTGTACGTACATATAAAATTCAAAACAAATTTGAGCCCGAGCTTGAGTTTTATAATCCTAGGCGACAGGTGTGTACCCGTGCATAGTGACGAGATTTTATAGCGGAAAATAGATATAGTTGTGATATCGTGGTTAAGTGTTTCGTGTAATTTTTAGCAATTGATGTTGATAAATCTTTATCATCATCCGAGATGACAACAACATCATAACAGTTCCTCTGAAACAAATAGAATTGAAATATGGATCGGGATTGAGAACATGATTTGGAAGAATCAATAAGAAAATGAGTAAATATTGAGTAATTTTAAAAACAACATTAACTTTAAAAACAAAAATTAATTTTAAGGTAACTATTTCAAAATTTTAAAGAAAACATATTTATGTGAATAGTAAACAAAAAATTGAAATTTAAGTTTTAAAAGAATATTTTGAGGAATAAATATTACTTACGTTCAAATTTTTTTAAGATATATATATATATATATATATATATATATATATATATATATATATATATATATATATTATATATATATATATATATATATATATATATAGGGGAGTTTTATTTTCAGAACTCTGTTAAGTGCGGGAACTGCGAGAACTCCCCTAGACCAATCATATTTTTGTAAATATTAAATATTTTTATTTAATCAAAAGGGTATAATAGTAAAAGACAATTTCTATTTATTTGTGATTTTTTTTTATTAAAATTCGTTTTTTAAAATCCCATAATTTTCGGATTTTTTTTTTTTTTTCTTCAAATAATGCATGCAGGAAATAAAAAAGTAAAAAAAAAAAAAAAAAAAAAAAAAAAAAAAAAAAAAAAAAAAACAACTAGGTGCATGTATGTTTTATATGTACTAATTTTTTCCAGCATGTATGTTATTTTCCAGATGTAGTGCATAGGTGTTTTTATGTACTAATTTTTTTCATTTTAATTTCGAGATGTAGTGCATAGGTGTTTTGAATAATTTTAGAACATGCATGTTTTTCAAATAGTAAGGTGCATATGTGTTTTTTATATAATGTAAAATTATAACAAAACAAGAACATAAATGTTACACACAAAATTCAATATCAATTAAAATACAATTAAAAAACAAATTTTTATCACGCCTTCAACATTTTTAGAAGTTGAACATATATGCACGCCTTCAATAATCATATTTCTTCAAACGCCGCATTGTATCTATTTGTGCATCCACTTCTAATATCTTCATTGCTATCACCATCTTCATCAATCTGATACAAACATGCCCAAAAATAATTAAACCATAACCAAATAGTGTAAGTAACTTTCTAATCATAATAACTAGCCTAACATATATGCACAATCTATGTTCAATGAAATACATCCATGTTCAATGTAACAACAAGTATGTTCAATGAATAACATGTATGTTCTATGAAAACCATGTTCAGTGTAAAAACAAGTATGTTCAATAACATGTATGTTAATAACATAAAATACAGCCATGTTCAATGTAATAACAAATATGTTCAAACAATAACATGTATGTTCTATTTATATCCACCGTCTTCGATAAAACCATTAATATACGATTGACCCCACTATTAATAGTACACCAGCAACCCATGTGATATTAAAGAGCCATTAATATTCGATAAAACCATTAAAAACGCAGCGTTCTTTATTGAAACAGATCAAACACAATTCCAAACACCCTTTAAATTACCAAACCCGTTTTCACATTCAGTACGATCACCAACATTTAGAAAACAATCATAACCAATTTTATTTTCTTAACTATTGCTAATCTACTAAATTACCAACATTTAGAAAACTATATCCAACAAAGTATCGAGCACAATTACCAGAACAAACAATAAGAGCGTTTCAGGGACTGCATTTTAAAGTAGATTATCCAATCATTACAATTGCAAAGCGCGGATAATCAGATACAACTATAAAACTAACACATCGACGCCCATGTATTTGTGATTTACCTATTCTGTTGAGATCGTTTAGATCTGATAGACATGGTGGATATACAGAATACCGACTCGCTCTTATACCCGTTGATAACGTTTTAATCAATATGATTTACAAAGATTTATAGAACTAATGATCATACCTTCCATTAAAAATTAAAAAAATAAAAAACAATAATGATCATACCTTCCATTAATCGTGTTCGTTATTTGTTTAAAAAATAGAACTGATTTGATCGATTTTTGATTATCTCGGCACTTTTCAGATTTGGGGTTTTAGGGTTGTAGTTGAAATCGTGTGTGTTTTTATATAAAAAAAATTAGATCAGTTATCTTTTTATGGTTTTAAGTGGATGTGATCATTTTCAAAGAGAAATTCTAGATAAAATTCGAATTTCAAGCATGCAGTTAATGAGATTGTGTAAAAAGTTAAATACCCTTTATACCCCTTTCATAAATGTTTTCAGGAAATGTAGTTTCATTTAATTACAAAAATGCCATGTTGCAATCTTAACCATTGATCAAGTTAATCCAAAGGTAGAAAATGGGTTCTCGTAGTTCTCGCATATATATATATATATATATATATATATATATATATATATATATATATATATATATATATATATATATATATATATACTATATGTAGTAGAGATAAATATTCTTATTTTAATAGACTCATGTTAGAGTAAACTCACTTCCACTCCTGAATTTATTAAAAAAATATAAAGTTATATGTTTTTAAGCTTATAGTACCACATAGTTCAGCATCGTAAATTTACCCTCTCAATGAGACAAACATATATTTCTGTTTTTATTTTCTTCCTAAATAATGTAAAAGGAAGAATTCCTATGTGGAAAATATATATGTCACTGTCAAAGATTGAGAATTGTGGACGCATTATCTTCGGGTATTCTTGCTTTGCAGGTTTTTAGAGTTGTTGTGCCACTACCATGTCTCCTGCAGGTTTAACATTGTTTTACCACTACAAATACAATGTATGTCCATTTATTTAATTTATGGACCTTTTACATTTTGTGTTTTAATTATACTCAAATTAATGACACAATATAATATGTTTTTTTTTGTTGCAAAGGTGAAATATATATATTGATCTCCAAAGATTTACAACATAAGAATATGAAATAAGATTTGGACAACTCCCAAATCTAATATAAGCTGAGAAATACAAACTGAAAATACACAGAACAAAACTCATTCACTTCTCAATATAATATGTTAGCATAGACAAATATACTAATTAAGAAGGAGCAAATCAATCTTGCACTTTGTTAAACTAAGGAATTAGGCCGACGAAATAACCAAATAGCACCGATTCATTTCGAACTAATCCCTTTGGGTATTACATTGGCGGATCCAAATATTATTTCTTAAATGACAAGAGTATGCATTTTGTCGATCAGCCCCTGTGGGGACATCACGTAACATTGGAACGATGCATAGATGATCAGCATGATCTCGCGCAAAAAAAAAAAAAAAACTCGTCAACTTACGCAACGTTTTTGATCAAACCGAAGCATCTCTTATGGAGAATCTCTCAAGTATATATAATCAAACTTAGCTCCAAATATGTTGTTATAAAGTTTAAATTGATTTGAAAATATTAAAGCAAAGTATATTGTTTTTGTGATAAGAAAAAACCCTTGCAGTAGAGGCGAGTATAGTTTGTAAATATTACCATTTAAGGTTAGTAGCAAAACCTCTAGCATTGCCACTACGCCTGCACACCATATATCTTTTGTAAGAAAATGTCGGCCTAGTACACTCACAAAAAACACCTTCAAAAACACACACACCACATTTCCAACAATATATACCTCTTTCATACCCAATATTCACTCACTCATAGTATCATTTTACAACAACAACAACAAAAACACTATTTCTCTCTCTCTAGAAAAAACAAAAAAAAAACAATGAAGAAGGGTCTTGAAAAAGTTGCGGGAGCAATAATGAAGAGTAGCAGGACTTATACCGGTGGTGGTCGCGGAAACGCAAATAAGCCGTTGGCGGTCGCTGCTAGGTATATGAAATGCATAGGTACGTCATACTAGTACATGGTTTTCTAGCTTATTATTAAATGTGCATGGTTTACTTTGTTGCATATCTAAACCTAAATAATGTTTGCTACAAGATAAAATAAGAAAGATGATAACTTCAGTGTTAAATCTTTGTTTATGTTGATAACCTAGCTAGTTTTTTATTAGCAAAAATAATAACAAACAATAACTTCACCAGATATTTTTTCAAGTCTTTTAACCATTTAAATCGTGTTTAGTAAAATGATGTTATTTGTGAATATTATAGTTTATGTTTTGTTGGGTTTGTAGTTGTTTGGTAAAAAAAAGATATATATAGGGTATGAGATCATGCTTTATTTTCTTATAAAAAAATATTAGTAATAACAACAACTTCGGGTATGAGATCTATCATTTTATATAGATCCATCCTTAAAATGATGTTATTTGTGAATATTATATGGTATTTTTTTTATTAGGTTTTTTGTTGGTGTTTGGTAAATTTTAAATGATATTTTGAAACAAAAAAAGAAGATA
>CP139505.1:338439011-338495849 GCA_021014915.2 Artemisia tridentata subsp. tridentata | reverse complement strand
TGAAAACTTGAAAAATGGATGAAAATAAGGCTGATGAGTGCCTATTTACTCATCATTTTATACCCATATAAGACACAAAAATGACCAAAAACACCCAAATAGATCAAATATTGTTGCAAATATTCTTGGTTTGTGTTTTTATGTGTTTCAGGTACAGAAGGATTGAAAACAAGGCAAAAACGGACAAAACCGAGCACAAGATTGGAAAAAGTTCAAAAGCCGAAGCCGGGGAAGAAATTTATAAGTTTGGACCGAGAAATTGCTCAAGCGTCAAAGTCAACCTTCAAAGAAAATCAAAATGGCAGAATTGGCCCTTGGATATATTTTTCAGATTTGGCAAAAGTGGTCCCTAAACTTTAACCTAATCCTAAACCTTAACCCTTTTTACCCTTACCTTATCCCTTTAATCCAAAATAAATAAAAACCCAACCTATTTACCCTTAACCCAAATAACCCCTCAAAGCCCAATCCAAAAAAATAAATCAACCACCCCGTTTTCTTTTTAGTTAAACACCCAGGGTTGACCTAGTCAAACCCACCCTTTCTTCCTTCCTTACCGCCAAACCAAAACCACCACACCCATCATTTTCTCTGACAATACCACTCTCACCCATACCTATTCTCTGATAACACTCCAACCCCCCTCCCCACATGATACCTACAACCCACGTGTATCCCTTTCCCAAGAAAAGGCTAATATCCACCAAATCTGTTTTTCCCGCCATTTTTCTATTGGACGACTGAGATTGATTCAACCCAATCCAAAGGGTAGGATTTGTTCAGAGTGACCCAAGGGACATTTTTGGTGATATAAAAGATATCCTCTCACACACAGAAGAAAAAAAACTAGGAGTAGAATAGAAGTAGTAGTCGTATTTTGTAATTTTAGCATGTAATCAGTTTCAACTTTAGTTCTTAAGTTTAATTCAAGCTTATTTAAAATTGTTCGTCCTTAATTTATCATCATTGTTCAAATTTCAAGTTTAATGAAATTTTAAAGTTTCCACTTATTTCAGTTAATTCGAATTTAAAACTTTTTAGTTGTTTAAAGTCTTCATAAGCTCTCCTTACTGTTTCATTAAGCTCATAAGAGCTTATTTCAGTTAATTCGAATTTAAAACTTTTTAGTTGTTTAAAGTCTTCATAAGCTCTCCTTACTGTTTCATTATGCTCATAAGAGCTTATTATAGCTTTTGTTAAGTCAATTGTTGCTTTATTCAGTTCCAATTTCAAGAAGTCAAAAATATAGTCAAAAAGTCAGGTCAAACGGGTCAATTGATGACCCACTGTTCATTTGCTAGTTTGTCAAGTTTAGTTAAGCTTTACTTAATCTCTATAAGTTGTTTTTAGTAGCTAGTTAGTTGTTTTGAAGGATTTTGAAGGTTTTGAGGTGCTGAGAGAATCTCAGCCTAGAAGCTGAGCTTATAAGCTTGGTATAAGCTTATGCTTATTTAAGCCCTAGTTATTGGTATGCATGTGTCCATTTAGTCTAAAGCAAGTAGTGTTTAAATGCCTTATGCCTTTGTTCTCATAATCACTCAAAACAGCCTATATTTAGTTTGTGCAGACTGCATGATTTTGATTTTTCATTTTGTGCAGCCCTTTTATGAATTTTTAGTTTCTTAGATCCTAGTTGTTATAAGCTGAAATTTTGCACTGAGTTAGTTGGATGGCTTGTTTATCCATTACTAATTTTTGTTGATTTTTAAGATTTTATTTAGACAGCTTTTGAGTGGCTTGAAATAAGCCATTTTCCCCCTGCTCAACTGATAACTCAGCAGCCATTAGAATGCTTTTCTGGCTTAATCAGTGCTTTTTAGCTTAGATATATTGCTTTTTCTAAAACCAATAGCTTAATTAGGTCAGTCATAGGATAGTTTAGCTTTTTCAGTTGCCCTTAGCTTATAATTAGCTTATCAGTCCTTGTTTTTTTTTATTTTAGCTTATTCCCCTTTATAGCCACTGATCAGACCATCATGGCTTATTTCTAAGCTTATTGTAGTTTTTAAACATAGTTGTCTTTGTTAAGTTTGCTTATCTTTAAGTGCTTATTCAGTTTGTTCAAAGAAAAAAGTAAATAAAATATAGTTTTAATAAAAAGAGAGTCCAGGGATTCGAACCCTGGACCTCTTGTTCACAAAGCCATATCCTAACCAACTCGCCCTTGGGTCTTTCTTGGTATTAGTTTGCAAAGTTTATTAGTTAACCCTTGTTTCCCATTTTAGCTTATTGAAGCTGTTTTGCTTATAACAGCTTATTTACCATGGCTTTTTCCTTCATTTTATTTTTCTTTAATCCCTGATCACATTAGTTAGTTTTTATAAAAAAAATTCAGATTTTTCCTCTAAGGTTTAATATTTTTAATCCATTTTTCTTTGTAATATAGTTTTTAAATTATATTAAATTAAATAATTATCAGAAAAATAAAATTCTTTTTTTCTAAAATTTTCTTTTGTTAATTAGAACCCAGGAAAATTATTTTGGCATTTCTAGGATTAGTATTTCATTGTTTTGATGTTTAATCGCGTGTTTTAAGTTTTCTTTACGTTTTTAATTACGCGTTCTTTAGATTAACGTTTTCATTATTTCTTAAGTCGTTTTTATTTTATGTTCACTTATCTTAGCATAGAAACCCAAAATCCCTTTGTTTTCACCATTCAAACACGCAATCACGAACCGAATCACGAATTTCATTCAAACCTTCGTTGGGGATAACGACTCGAGTTTACATATTTCCTTTTTAAATCCTTGGAGAAAAATACGTGTTGATTCCATCGAACCAAAGGCAATACTGATATGAGAGATAAAATATATAAAAATACACCAACTAAAACATAGCAACTATTTTTTGTGGATTTTTAGTGTGTGGATGTTGTATATATCTTAAATCAATGTATTGAACAGAGATGTATAAATCTAAATTGTAAGTAGAATATTCTAAAAACTATAAAAACCATAAAAATCAGAAAATTAGAAAATTCAAAAAAAAAATAATAAAGTTTTTCAAGGCATGTCTTCTGGTATCGATAACATTTACGGTCCTAGTAATGTCATTCAATAATGACACGGGTCTTTAAATGAAGTTCGAACAGAAGTTCAAAAAGGTTTTCAAAACATGCCAAATGGTTTGCTATTACTTTAGATAACAACCTGTATTTCAATATGGGGAAAGCACGTCGCCAAAAAGACGGTTGTTCCTCTCACCGGGTGATGTTCACCTGGGCATGAATTACTTTATATCGATGTTACTCTGATGTAATGTATGTGTCAGTAAATTATTTCTTGCATCTGAAGAGAAATCTTCTGCAAATCTCAAATTCCTTCTAGTCTATGATTCTTTTCAAGAAAGAATTTGGGTTTTACACTATGGTTACATGAGTTTGAAAAATCAATTGGAATTAGGATTACATAAATTGTTACTCAATCAACGACTCATGTTCTTTCAGTAGCAATTGGGTCATTGATTGAGAGGGAGAGTAATTTATGGCAATCATTAGGGCATCCAATTCATTAGGTTAATCCATGAAAAATTGTCATGCTTCAATCAAGGGTTTAGTTTTAGAAGATTGTTACTCTAGGGTTGTTATCTTCAAAAAGGTCCATAAGTCTTGTAAAGGCTAGTATAGGGACTTACATGCAATCAGGGGTTTAGTTTGAGAAGATTGTTACTCTAGGGTTGTTATCTTCAAAAAGGGCCATAAGGCTTGTAAATGCTAGTATAGGGACTTACATGCAATAACAGCAAATTGATTCCTATGCTTATATAATATTGGAGGACCATTATTGCCCTATTGAATGTCAAAATCCAAAGGAGAAAAGACAGGGACCAATATTGACAATCAATGAAAGTTGCGGTTTAGTACTTTAGGTCCACTATGGTTTGACTTGGTCAAAACTCCAAAAAATTCTGGTCAAACCTATAACTTTGTCTCTCTCTTAACTGCAAAACGCAACCCCTTTTGATTGTCTGATCCTAATCAAGTTAGTGAGTTCCAGCCTAGGTAATGTTTACCTCACATTCTAAACCATGTTTTGTAGCGGTATCTTAGCAATCATTACATGATACTCACTCAAAGCGTACTTTGATTAGGGCCGCAGATTGATTCATCATCTTCTCCTAGAATTGTGATCAATATTGCATATAAGTTGATGGGATTTGCTTAATACATGCTATAGATGCTTTGTTTTGTGAATAATTAGTCTCTCCTTTGCAATCTGAGTAGTAATTTTGATTTTTTAAATTATTGTAAACTTTTAAAAGTCAATGAAATCTGTAGTAGCTAATGTTGGTTCTTGATAAGTTGTGTCAATTGTTCATTAGTCACGCCCCTCTAGGATTGTGATGTTTAGGCTTAAAAACTGATCATAAGTCGTTTTTTTCTCTTGTGTGTTCTTCTTTGTGGTTTGTTGGTAAAGACTCTACGGTTTGATTAGATGAGTGCTTTTAGTCGTGTGTTGAATCATATAATGTTTGACTACGAGTTGATATAAGGATTGTTGTGAGAGTGTTGGTTAATATTTCTTGACTGCGGTTTGAACCAATGTTCTTCGCTGCAGATTGTGGTTGTGATTCTTGATTGCGGTTTGCTTATTTTATTCATGACTGTGTTTTGTCTATTAATATGCTTGTTTGCGGTTTGATACTATTTGAATATAATAGACTTGCGGTTTATGTATATTGCATTTTGAATATATTTGAATATTATATACTTGCGGTTTGACTGTTGTTGCGCTTTAACTAGTTTCCGAATATTTTATTCTTGCGGTTTGCTGGTTTTTGCGGTTTAACTATTTTCTGAATATTATATTCTTGCAGTTTTCCTGTTGTGGCGGTTTAACTAATTTTCAAATATTCTATTCTTGTGGTTTGCCTGTTGATGCGGTTTGACTATTTTTGGAATATTATATTCTTGTGGTTTGCCTGTTGTTGCGGTTTGATTAGTTTCAGAATTTAATATTATTGTGGTTTGCCTGTTACTGCGGTTTGATCATTTCTGAATATAACTTTATTGTGGTTTGATGGCTGCGGTTTGCCAATTGCGGTTTGACTGCCTTCAATTGAATCTGACTTTGCAGTTTAGTTATTGCAGTTTGGTCCAATGTGTTTTGTATCATTATGTGACTGCAACTTGTCGTGTGAGACTTATTTGTGCAATTTGACGAGTCATGACTCACATTTACTGTGCTATGTTTATTAAGTTGTATAGATTAGGATTAGCATTAGTTCTTGAGCCTTGTCTAATATCTGTATGGTCACAGTGTCGTGGTCACAAGGTTATGTTCAGTCATAAGATGAATTAACGTTGGTTAAATCTCTTAGTTGACACAATCATGTGATCATTGCACACTTATGATGATTATAGCTCACTGTCTTGGTTGTTACTTGCATATGTCATAATTGTTACTCATGTCTCACCTAAAACCACATTTTCTACATGGATATTTCTCATGGTGGTTATTGTGTAGCATCAATGTCTAACACAAATGCACTAGTGGTTCAAGCTCCTGCTATTCCTCCACCGGTTCATACAGATGATAAGATATTGCCTCATGACCGCTGGATAGCCATAGGAAGGAGCAATTGTTATCTTGATATGGACATATTGCAACACAACCCTATCTACAAGCTTGCTGTGGATATTCTGAAGCAAACAAACTTCTTTCGAGCATTTGTAGCCTGTTCATCTATTCCATCCATTTACATCCAACAGTTTTGGGACACTGTGAGATATGACAAGATCACTACAAACTACAGTTGTCAACTGGATGAACAATGGTTCACACTTTCCAAAGACATCATCAGAGACGCGCTTCAAATCACACCTGTCATTGAGAACCAACCGTTCACTTCCCCGCCAGCACCTGAGGAACTCATTAACTTTATCAACGACCTGGGTTACCCCAAAACCATCAACACTCTCTCTACAGTCCTTACACATGACTTGTATCAACCTTGGAGGGCCATTCTAACAATCATCAACTTATGTCTCACGGGCAAGACGTCAGGATATGAGAGACCAAGAGCTTCCATGATACAGATGCTTTGGGGAATTCTGAATCATGCCAACTTAGATTATGATGAGAGAATTTAGGAAGAGTTCACTCATTCCATTCACTCTTTCATTGGTGACAAGAACAATCTGGCATTGCAAAAAACAGGAAAGAAGAAAGTCAACCTGCTCATGATTCCAAACATCAGATTTACTAAGTTGATAATCTTCCATCTTCAAAGTGTGCACAACTTTCACCCGAGATTGGATTCCCCACTTCACTTGCCAGACAACGAACATCTTCTTGGAAATCTTAAAATCACTTTTAAGGGATCTAAATATGAAGTATTTGGTAAGGCTGTTCCTGAAGACCCTATCACGGATGAGATCCTCAATGCTCCTTACTATCAAGAGTACCTGATGAAAGTCGACAAACATTAGAAATTCATGGCAGGTGAACAAATTAGTGAAGCTGACACATCTCCTCCAAAACCATCCAAGTCTTTAAAACAACTGAACGGCAAACCTAAACCCAAGAAGCGCAAGGAGGCATCAACAACTTATGTTGATCCAGATCGCACCAAGAAATCCAAAAGGGGAGATATAACTAAGAAAATAAGAACCAAGGTACAGAGAAGGTTGATTGATGTTGAAGATCCCCTATCTGATCCAACTGTGCATGATAAGGAAGATGATGATGATCTAATAAAGGCACTGGATACTAGTGCCCAAGAATATGCAGAGTCAATGAGACAATCTACTAAAGGTGTGAGTATAAGAGAGCCGGATACCAGAAGACCTCAACCTACGCCAGTAGTGGAAGGCAAGGGAAAAGGGATTGCTCTAGCAGAACAAGCTGCTCAAACTCTTTTGGATATCTCATCTCCTGCATCCAAGTCAACTACTCAAAAATTCATTCTTAAGAAACAGGAATCAGAACCATCCAAAGCCGTTGAATCCTCCGAAGGTGCAAGAGAGAAATCTCCGAGTTTAGAACTCAATCTAGACTCTAGTGATACGAAATCCGACGAGCTTACAACTGTGGAGAAGAATGCAGAGATGGAAGCCTCACATTAGCATTCAGAACAATGGCAATTCCCTTAGCTACCACAACACCAACAATACCGACTCTCGTATCTGCAACAACTGTTCCCGCAACTGTCACAACCACAACCCCAATCTCATCACCACCATCCATCCTCTCGACTCTAGAATCACAACTTTCTAAGGCTCTTCAACGCATTGTTGATCTTGAGAGTCACAATCTACCACAGACTGTCAAGAATTACGGTTCTCGGTTATCAAAGCTGGAAGCATTCAACATTGACAATAAGGTATCGATTACTGTCGATGAACAAGTGGTTGAAGCAGTGAGTTAGGCAATGGAAGCTTCGCTAAGAGCACGCTTCAGAGACCTTCCCACAGTTGATATGAAAGATATTCTCCTACAACGCATGTATGAGACAAATCTCGACAAAGGTCACGAGATCACCAAAGGTTATACGAAGCTCTGGAGGTATCTATTGCTCGTTACAATTCCGAGCAACTTATGAAATATTTGGCTGAAGATCGTAGGAAGAAAAAGAAGAGACATAGCAAACCAAACACACCACCAGGGTCTCCTCCTCATCTACCTCCACCTCCACCACCATCTGGTGCATCTGGAGTTGCTGGTTTTTCTGGAACCTCAGGATCTTCCCAACCTCAACAACAACCTCATCATTCTTCAACATCTACAGAAAAGGATCAGTCAATGCAATCCACTGGTCCAGGCTCTTCAAAGAATGTTTCTTCTTCTTGATATGTTGCTTGGACAAAAAATGACACAAGATTCAAGCCTTCAATCTCATCTATTCCTGAAGATTTTGTAATGCATGAGCAATCGGCTGTATACTCTCAAGATCAGTACTCGGATGATGATGAAGATGGTGCAAACTCTCCCATTCCAAAGGTGAATCCTGGAAAAGAGTGGTGGAGGGAATTCTCAAAAGGGAGACACATATAAAGCATCAGGTTCTGCTAGGTCCATTCCCACAAGTGATGAAATGAAAGCGTGGTTGAGACCATTGACCGAAGAAGAAAGACCTAACTTGGTCCGTGCCATCATCAGATATACATTTCCCCGATAACAACTGGGCAGCGGTCATTGCATCTCACCATGAATCTCCTCCTGAGAATTCACTGCTGGCTCAAACAGGTGATATGGGAACCTTTATTGGTTGGTTCTGCAAGCAGAAAGGAATCGCGACACTCACACCCCAATATTTGGAAGGTCAAGCATTTGAAGTTGTCAAAGTCTTCCATCCTGACGTGATTCATCTTCAATATCAAATGGAGGAACGTCACAAGCTCTTGACAGATCAAGTGGATGACAGGATTCTCACATACAATGTCAGCAGGCCTCTCCCTATTGGTGGTCCACCAGGTTAAGTCACCATTCAAGCTGATTTTTTCTTCAACAAAGATCTGGAATATCTCCGTTTCGGTGACAAGGGTGGCAGACAGGCATTGTCAATCACCAAGATGAAAGCTGCTTTCTATCCAGATGTTGGCCTGGAACAGATGGTGCCCGATCAGATGTGGACAGAATAAGAATGCAAGTATGATGTTGCTGCTTCTTATGGTATCTCTCACTGGTGGTTTCACAAGAAATGATTCTACATTAAAAGACATTCAGCAGATGGTAATCGTTGGGCAGTACGTACTTATATGAGAATCCTGAGTGTTGTCAGAGTTGAGATCCAATCCATGTATGGGTATGACTATCTGAACAAAATAGTGCTTCGATGGGCTGATCTTAAAGAACATGTCATAGCTGAAAGTGACTTCAAGCACCTGTTTCCGAGTGACTTTGAGGATCTCTACTTGCTAAATCTTCAAGGACATCTGAACCATCTTCCTCCTCGTGAAAAGAAAACTCTCTCAGCAGCAGTCAATTTATGGATCAGGGGTTTTGTCATCAGAAAGCGTGTAAGTGACTTCCAGCTTGGGATTCAGAGCTATCAGACTCAACTCAATCCCACAAAACCTCAATGGGAAGCTAAGGGTTTGGAGTATAAACATGACTACTCAGTTATCGAATCTCCAAAAGCTGTTACGTTTAAAGACAAATATGGGGTTCAGATGATCATGAAGCATCAGGTTCTGCTAGGTCCATTCCCACAAGTCTGCGCCAGATGATGAAGCTTTGGATTACCGAGTGAAAGAATACAAGATCAACCCGAATAATCCGGGGTTGAACACTCAGTTCTGGACTGAAAAGGATGTGTTGATGAGTGAAGAGTTCATGCGGGCTATTGAGAGAAGGCTGAAGACACGAAGGATCTTCCGCAATTTGGAAAGCTTTGTTGGGGGCAGAATTTAAGAGGCTAATTATCGACTTCTACATAGAACCGAATGAAGATATCTTCTCTGTAATACTTAGTCCTCTTTTGTGGTTGTGTAATCATGTACTATAATAAACTTTGCACTGATTTAGTAGTGATCAATATGTGATGTGTGTGTGATAACATTACCTCCCTTTCGTTTTAAGGGGGAGCATTGTTTAGGTTCACAATCAGAATATATTAAA
The DNA here is from genome assembly GCA_021014915.2 of Artemisia tridentata subsp. tridentata. Lineage (NCBI taxonomy): Eukaryota > Viridiplantae > Streptophyta > Magnoliopsida > Asterales > Asteraceae > Artemisia > Artemisia tridentata. The sequence continues at coordinate 338,486,288 of CP139505.1, read as the reverse complement.
CCGGGCCATATTTTATCCCATAATTTTTAACTTATTTAAATCAATTGGGATCACAAATCTCAAATGGTTTGAAATTTTTGATCGAAGGAGAGAATGTGATTTAAATATGAAATTCTGATAAAAATGTGCTCTTTTGGATTCAAGTATAGGCTCTCCCATATGTGCTAAACCTTTTCGTATATCGATGCACATATTGAGGGGGAGCGAACGATTTATGATGGAAATTGTGGAAGAACACCAAAGACCAACCAATCTTATTTTAATGCACTGGAGTTATAAGGATGGTGAGGTTAGGTATTAGTTCCCATGATCCAGCCAGAACCGGAGGGATCTTCCCAGGGACAATCCTCTAGTTAGAATAGAAGTCCTTAGGAATGATTAAAATGGAGAAAAGTGAATAAGGGAAGAGTATCGACTGAGATGGAGCTAGTACTGGAAAAAACCTAACAAGGTGCTAGTGATGAAGTCTCGGTAAGCCCTGAAGGGGTTGAAGAATAAAAATGAAATGTAAAGATAAAGGGTGAAAAGAAAGAAGCCCTCCTTACACCTTAGGCAGAAACCGGGTCAATACATATGCTGTCATAATCACTTAGTTGATTGCTGACATTGAAGACAAGTATCATGGACCTAGTGATATGCTGCACAACCCTCCCTAGCCACTCAAGGTCCCTCAAAGGTCTCTTGTTTCAATTGTCACATAGATCAATACATTTCTATCGTCTCTCTCACTCCGAGTCAGATGATATTGAAAAGGTGGCAGTCCTCTCCAGCCTCCGATCACTAAATCAAAACGCGCTATTGAGTCTAGAGCCAAGAGATCATCCACAAATCTCATTAGGACACACTTCCCATATGCTTACTATTTCATACACCGTGAAAAGTAAGAAAATATATGTTAAAGAGTCCTACGCATTATCCTTGTGGTATTGCCAGAACATCCGAGTGATACGTAAAGTTTTCACAATGAAGATGGAAATCCTTCTGGAGCCAACATCAAACAAGCTCTTGGTGGGTGACATGTGAGATCCTTCATGGATCAAACTTGTGACAACTCGAATGAAACAATGGGGCGATTCACATGTGAATCAATCTTGTTCCAGGAAATGAATTGACGGTCTCATTAATCAGTAAATTCAATTTACTGATTCACTCTACCGTGTTGTCTGCTTTGAGACGTTCCGGTAAGAGAACATGCTTGTATGGCGACTCCAATGTGAACTCGTTGGATGAGTCTTTACAACAAGCTGGAAATTCCTGTCAAGGAGAATTCTCTTTAAAGGGAATTCTACCTCATCACAGGTCGGTCCTCACGGAACCGAAGGTTAATCCAACCACATCGAATGAATGAAAAAGCCGTATTCGTTCACCAACTTTATTGCTAACTGTTTTTTTCAGATTTATATAAAGATGGTGATGGTGGTTCATGATTCCAGTCGAGACGTGTCAATTCACGCTCCATACTCACACTTCCAATTCATTATCAAAGAAATCATGATATCTAAAAGAGCTTCAACTCTGCTTCCGCAACTCTGATGTTGTAAATCTTGATCCAGAAAAGTGTGAGCATGTCAGCTCAAAGATCACGATATCACATGGAGACGATACTGAAAAAGGATGACTTGAAGACATATATTGGATGATAACTTCAAAGAATACTCAACGATCATCCAAGACAAAAGATCAGTCATCAAATTTTCACTGCTTAAGGCACAAAGATCAATGCCATTGAAGAATCAAATACTATGTACTATGAATTCAAGTTCTCAGAATAGAATGCTAGAATTCAAAATATATTTTCTGGGGTGACCTCCCTTAGGGGGAGATTGTTAGGAATAAAAATATTCAAATGAAGACTCGGTCTCCTTGTGCACTCATTAGCATTGAATAGCTCGTAGGATTATTTGTAGTAAGTTAATATAGTTTAGTTATTGTTATATTTGTGGAGTTGGATCGGGTCTTTACCTACTGTCAGCTCACTCCACATCCCACTCGGGGCACTCTCGCTTGTAAGTATAAATACCCCTTCCCACACACGGGAAGGGCTGGATGTTCTTCAAATTAATCATTCAACTATTAGTTTCTCTCTCTAGAATGTCTCACTTTCTCTTTCTAACTCTTCTTTCATTCGATCCATAGTCTATTCCATTCTAGTGTTATGATATCAAATATCCTACACGGTACTTGAGGGGTTGTGAAATATCTAACACCCCCAAATTTTTAAACATAGCAGCGGAAGATTAATCTGGGTGTTACGGTGAGGATCGAAAACAAAATCATAAGAAAACAGCCTAAGGCGGCATTTTTAATTTACATAGGTCCATAATACAAATTCAGTTATAAAACATTACATCAGAGTGCCATGGTTTCCTTAAAGAAACATTATTTTAACTGAATTACAACTTATTTTACACCATTTATTGAAGATAGGGTATGTCTGCTCCATGCCTTGCCGTGCTCCTCTAGTTCCCTGAGATACATGCTTAAAAGTCAACATAATGTTGAGTGAAATCATGGAGTTTATAATTTAAATATCAGTTTGATTCACAAGTAAGATTGCATTTGGAGATACAATCAGTTTAAAAATTGATATCGCAGTTCATATATTGCCCTAAGTCTCATGACACGCAAACGTTAACAAAGTACCGCATAAACGGAGGTGATCATCAAATTAATGATGAAAATTTTGCCCTCGTGTAATAGGTGATTTGCCAATTCCTATTTTTCTCAAATATAATGCATCGCGACTAATACGACTAGCAAAAAGCATTCCGTCCTAGTATTAGTGGGATAGGTTGTCAGTCCTCTAATAGATCTATTCATTATATTCGCGTTCATCGCAGTGATTAATGGCTCATGATAAAAGGGTCTTGTGGCAATATGGTAACTTAGGCATATATCAAGTCAGGTAGCATACAGAAAAATACTTGCGATCAGTTTATAGCATGTATCCCCCTCACGAAGTTTAAAAAGTATAAAGAGTTTAAAAAGTGAGGCCATGACTCACCTTAAGCGTTACTGGTGATGATGAAAATAAATTCAGAGATGATTATAATAACTTCGATATAGGACCTGGTAAATATATAAATAACTGAGAATCTGACTAATTTCTAGTGGTGTATGTGTATGAGTGGTGGATGATGATTATTCAACGATCTAATCGTTGAGAATGAAGATGTTATATGCTTATGGTGCTCGTACTCTCGTAAGATCGTATCTTCAACGAATAAATAAGATATTAATATGAAATATTTCTATCGCTAATACTAATATGCAAATATAATGCAAATATGCATATGAAGTAAAGATATGGTGCAAAAATGAAAAAGAAGATAAGAATGACAAGTTATAACAGTTGGTCCTTGATCTTTCCAGGTTTTACATTTTCTACCCTAACCGTGGTTTGCGTTACGTCGTTAGTCCTTGTCCAGTCCATAGTCCAATAATAGTCCAATAATTGTCCATAAGTCCATATAAGGCTTGAAGTTCAATGGTATGTCAAATTAATTCCTTTACAACTGTTTTCACAGCTTCAGTCCCTTAGTTTCCAGGTTTGGCAGTTTTAGTCCTTTTCGGTTAAGTCGCGTTACATTTTTAGTCCTTTTTGTATAAAAATGACGGGAAAAATATTCTGAAAATTTCTATAACTTTATTAAGTTTATCTTAACTTATTTCAAGTGTTTATTCCAGAAATGAGATTATTTTTACCTTATTGGGCCGATTAACGAATTTATTTAAGGTCCGTTAACAAATTTAGAGGCGAGGGCGTGAAAACTGTTTTGGGCTTAGATTTGGGCTATTTTTAGGATTCTAAAAATATATTATATAAGCCTGTTGGACCTTGTTATCGAAAATCCTTGTTGGGCTTGATTTTTGGCCCAACCGAATGTTATAATAATTTTTCTGAAAATGTTTATTAAGTGCTAGTGTTGGTCGATTAAAATGAGATGTTTTGAGCGTGATAACAAGTTCATGGGGTCGAATTTAGAAAATGAAAAATATAGTTTGCCAGCTTGTCATTCGAGTGATGTAATAATTTATATATATTATATACAAGATTTCGAAAATATAGTGATGGTTTTTGGGCTGGTCGAATGAAATATATTTGTGAAATGTGCCATGTAATTTTCTAAGTATTTGCACTTGTCGAGTAGCATTAAAAAGGGATTATTTTGGGTTTCGAGATGGGGTTATGAGGGAGATCTTAGAACACGAAATATTTAGTTCGCCATGTGAGCTATTGAGAAGGACAAAAATATTTATGTTTTGCATGAAAGGTTTCGCATTAAATTAATCGTGAAGTGGTTAGTTCGAGTGGATTTTAACTAGTAACAATTTGGATATTTTTCTGTCTCTTTTCAACTGGTTTGGCGTGGGGGTTATTATTCGAGTTCAAGTTGAATTAGTGTGATGTACGTGACGTGGTCATATGTTAAACGTGACATGGGTGGTTCGAACAAATCAATGTCTGACATGTTCTCTCTATCTTTTGTTAACCTGTTGAGCTCAAGTGTTTTAAGTTCGAGTAAATTATGCATGTAACTTAATGTGTTCGAGTTGATTTAATGCGATATGAGAGTCAATTGATGATGCATGAATTGATGGTCCATTCATGAGTGTAACAAAAATAATAGTGGTATGATATGTAACTTCTAATAGTGAGGTCGGTGTGGTTTGTGTTTCCTTAACTATCACAGTGAGGCTATATGCATGTGATATGAACTTAAATAACAAAGATACTATATACTTGTGCATTGATGAGGCGAAAAGTGTACCGCTTTTAAGGGGTCATTTAAGCCCTAAATCGTATTTATTTGATCAAATATTGCCCTAAATCGTTCCTTTTGTCATTTTAGGTACTTTTGAGGAGAAATATGGAAAAGGAGGCATTTTGGACGTTTTTGGAGCATAAAAGTGAAGAAAACGACAAAGTCTCAAAAATCGGCTAAAAGTTACTCTTGACGGCGTCAGAATTTACTCTGGACGGCGTCATGCTTTGGCAAGAAAAGTTGGACGTGAAATTTACTCATGATAAGCCAGTGAAAATAGCATGTGAATTCTGACGGCGTCACGCTTTAACTTGATCAAGGGCGTCACGGCTTAAATCATAAGGGGACGGCGTCACGTTCTAGGTTCGACGGCGTCAAGCCTTGATAAGCCAGAATGGATTTTGGAAGAGCTAAAGAGGGACGGCGTCAAGAAGGTCATCCGGGAACCCTAAAAGCGGCGAGGTGACGGCGTCACACTCCATAAGGTGACGCCGTCAGATCCAAAAATCTATATATAGTTTTCTAATCTTTTGTCATTAAAGAGAGCTTAGTGTGTGGAATTTTTGGGATAAAACCCTAAGACGATTTTAGCTACTTTTTCAGGGCTTTTTGCCTTGAGATCTTCCATGTTTCATTGAAAGATAAGTTATCAATTAATCATTCAATATGTCTATGTGTTGTTTGATTCTATCTTATTCTTGTCTTTTGTTTAACATGTTAGGCTAAATTTATCTTGTGTTTGCTTAGATCTAATGAAACTTAGCTATTGATTATTGGTTGTTAGTGTGTTGTTAGTTGTATTGGATGATTGTTTATCTATGTTAGGCTTAAGAAAACTGGCTAACTTCCTATTCGGTAACTTGCTTGAACGTCTTAAGAAACATGAACCAAACGCGTACTAAAGGTTTTTATGGTTGTATTTAATGCACAAGCGAATTCTAGTGATCCCATGTTAGGAGCTTCCTAGCCGGCTCGACATAGGAGTGAAGTAGGAGCTTGTAGAGTTGGGGAAGTAAGTACGCCACCCCACGAGTGGTATTAAGGAATACACCCGTCATCCACGCGACTAATACACACTAATTAACCGGTAAAAGATAGCTAGGGAGTAAGGAAATCTAAGTAAACACATTTCTCTACACATAAGTTTCTCACCACATTTTATTTTCAGTTATTTATTTTATTTGCATTCGTAGTAATTTGGGTTAGTTGACTAGCAACTAATTCCGCCCACTCCTTCAAAACCGAGATTTTACTTGCTTTCATAAAAATATAAAAACATAAAAAGAATCTTCCTCAACCCTTAGACCTAATTAGAGTAGCCTTTCATACCTAACGAACACTATTCCCTGTGGAGAACGATCAATCCCCCGTACTTACCACTACACTATACTACATCAGTCAGGTACACTGCCTGGTGGGGTTGTAAGCCTCTTGAGATCCCTCGAGAGGTAAAACCTGTTGTAAGGTTACAAAACCACGCAATCAAGTTTTTGGCGCCGCTGCCGGGGAATAGTTATTGTTTAGGTTGAATTTTTATTTCTATTAGGTCTACTCACTAGATTCCTTTCTAGTGAGATTTTTATTTTATTTTTTCTAGGTTTTCTTTAGTCTATCTATTTTCTTCGTGTCTTTGTTCGTAACCATACCGTCCGACATCATGGAAGATGGTAATATCCTTAACCCCCACAACCCACCACCACAACAACCACAACCACCTCCTAGAGCCCGTACTTTAGGAGAGTATTCCCGTCCTAGCCACCATGGCTATCGAAACACCATTGAGCTCACTCAAGGAGCCAATATCACACCCTTGCGATCCGACACCATCCGGTTGGTGCAAAGCGGATGCGCATTCCATGGACTTCGTTCTGAAGATCCTAATCAACATCTCAAGGACTTTCTTAAAATCGTTGATTCTATAGACCTTGATGTTGCCACTCGAGAGACGACCCGATTGCGTCTCTTTCAATTCTCTTTGCGGGACCAAGCTAGTCAGTGGCTAGAACGTCAACCCGCAGGATCCATTACCTCTTGGGATGATCTCACCACTCGTTTCCTTGCTCAGTTTTTCCCACCGGGAAGAACTACCAAGCTAAGGAATGATATCTTGATGTTCCAACAACGTCAAGGCGAAACTCTCTACGAGGCATGGACTCGATTCAAGGACTTACTCCAAAAAGTCCCTCACCATGGCATAGAACTTTGGCTCCAAGTCCAAATCTTCTATGATCATATCAATCTCTCCACGAGGCAAACCATTGACCAATCGGCCGGTGGCAAGCTACGTGATCTAAGTGCGGAACAATCATGGGCTCTCCTAGAGGATCTTGCTCTTTATGACAACGAAAGTTGGAGTGACCCCCGTGATTTGAATAAAACGGTCAAGGCAATATCTTTGCCCTCGAACAATTCAAGCACTTCCGACCGTAGGATTATAGAACTTGAAGACCAAGTCAAGTTTCTCATGAAATCCTACGAGGCTCCTAAACCTTCAAGCCAAGTGAACAAAATCACTTCTTCATGTGAATTATGTAGTGGTCCCCACGACACTCGTGATTGCATGGAACTCCCCGAACAAGCTTTTGTGGACTACGCATCCTCGCGTACCGACGGAGCGGGAGACAAGTGGTACACTTTCAAACCCGAGCCAAACCATTACGGTGATTCATACAACCCCTCATGGAAAAATCACCCGAACCTTAGGTGGAAACAAAACCAAAACTCGCAACAAACCAATTCTTCCAACCCACCTAATCGTTTCCAATCAAGCGGTTCCAACTCGAACCGTACTTTCAACAACAATCCTTCCGGCAATGGTAGTACGATAACTTTGAAGGATTGATGTCTCAATTTATGGGCATCTCAAGAAGCTCGTTTAGCCAAGTTTGAAGCCGATTTCAAACAAAAACAAAGCGAGATGACCGATAAGATTGACACCTTGTTGAAAGCCCTCAATGACCGAGAAATGGGAGCACTCCCTAGCAACACGGTCAAGAACCCGAAACTAAATGTCAACGCTATTTCATCGGTTTCGTCCCCTAGTTCTTGTCCACAATATTATTCGGTCAATTCCATGAGCACGTGTTTCAAACAAACCCAAGTCGTTCCAAATGACCAAGAAGTTATGACATCCAAATTGGTCAACAACATAGTTGAAACACCTCCCACTCAAAACCTTGACGAAGAATTCAAGGAGCTCCACCTTGAAAGTCCGGTTGTTGATGTGTTGGATGAGAAGAAGCTCAAATTAGGCGAAAAAGGGACCGCCTTCGTTCAAAACAAACTACCTAAGAAGTTAGATGATCCAGGCTTATTTGTTTACCTTGCAAGATCGGTAATTCGGAGGCTTATGACACATTAGCCGATCTTGGATCAAGCCTTAACCTACTTCCGTTACCTCTCTACACCTCTCTAAAACTTGGAAAACTTGAAGAAACCGAGGTGATAATAGGCTTAGCGGATGGAAGTGTTGCTTACCCGGTTGGAGTAGTTAAGGACGTGTTAGTGCACATTGGAAAACTAACCATTTTAGCCGATTTCCACGTCCTTGATATGGTTAGCGACCCTACATGCCCCTTGTTGATAGGTAGAGGATTTTTGGCGACCGCTAGTGCTATGATTGATTGTAAGGAATCCAAGATAGCGGTAGGAGAAGGAGATACTTGGTCAGTCTATGATGTTAAGAAACATGCCTATGATACTAGTGAGGAACCAACACCACATTGGCTAGAATCAAATAGGAGACCATCTAGATATGGACCTTGGATTGATAGAGACTTCATAGGACCCCAACGCCCATTTTACCTAGAAGAGGACTTTGTCAACCGAACGCATTCGGTGGAGCAACTCTTGGCTAGGGACACCGAATTGGATCCATTTGAAGACCCTCTAGTTTTTAGAAGGATGATTGATTTCCTAGGAGTTTTGCCAATTAACCTAGGAATGAATAAGTGGATTAGTGAGGAAGATGATCATAAGTGGAATTGGGATAAACCACCCAAAGATGGAGATGGGTCATGGCATATTAAGATGACGTTGTATGACCCGGATGGAGAGAAGTTTGAAAAGATATATCGTACTAAGCGAACCAATAGGAAACTTCAATCCAAGCTTAACCCTAAAGACGTCCTCGATGACGAGCTTACTTACATAGGGTAGCTTGACTTTGAGTCTAGCTACAAGACTCGTTAATAAAGAAAAGCGCTTCTTGGGAGGCAACCCAAGCTTTATTTGTTTTATTTGCTTTGTGTGTTCATTTATTTGTTTGTTTGTTTTTATTTGTTTCCGTATGTGTGTTTAATTTTTATTATTATTGATTCATGTTCAAAAGTAAATTGTGAAAATGCTTTATGTTGTTTTTAACTTCGTCTTAACTACATATAAAGGTATTTTGCAAAAGATAAGTGTAAGGGAAATCTAAATCGGTTTATTAGAACACAAATTAACATGAATCGTAATAATAATAAATTAGCATACATATTAGTGTTTGTTTGAGTCAAATGCTTGTATCGAGTCATAATGATGTTTTGCAGGATTTCCAGGAAGTAAGGTAAAGGTTTTTCCAGAAATTTTCCGGAAACTAAAAATGAAAATTTTTGTCAGGTCATTTCTGACGGCGTCAGGGGTTATAACCTGACGGCGTCAGATTTAATTTCCAGAAATTTTTGAAAGTTTTGTTTTCATAAAAAGTTTTTATTAAATCTCCAACTTATAATCTCCAGGAATCTGCAAAATTTTCATTCCACAAGCATTATATCCTTATATATAGATTTTATCCCGCCGATGTTATGCAGGTTTTCGTGTTTGTTTTCTCAGGTTTAACAGGTTATTTTGGACAAGGAAATGTTTTTGGATCAAGCTTGTGGCGATGCATTAGTCATGGAGCTTCAACATTCTCTTTGGAGGAAGATTTAACCGTGTAATTTCATTATCCACCGAGCGAATCAGGGGAGTATTTGATTTCATTCTTTTACTTTATGCTTTTACATCTTGTTATTTGAACATTGGGGACAATGTTCATCTTAAGTGTAAGGGGGGGTAAAAGTACGATTTTAGAGAATACAATTACGCTTGATTTTTGTTTGTTTAATAGTAGATGTGTAATAAAACTGAGAGAAATACTTGTTAAGGTAATTTTAGTGCCAAATTTAAAATTTTTTACAACATATAGGAGTGAAACTTTAGTTCTAATAAGCGTCTCACGGATAGGAGTTATATAACTAGCACAAAAACCGTACCACTAAAAAATTTTTTTCCACCCCCAAATATGTGAGGTTCGCCCCTAGAATTGGTAGGAAAAGCATTTATGCTATGATGTGTGTTACCGGTAGCACTTAGATTCTAGAACTTGCGTTAGAACCATTCCGAGGCCACAAGTGAGACTACATTCGTGTAGTTAGATTTACTACATGATAAGAGGCATTAGGATCAACCCATTGTTTTACACCTGTGTTTTTGTTATAATTACTTTGGCTACATTGGTCAAGTAATTCTCCCACACCCTTTGCGTTGTACTCATTTTTAGTACACGATACCCCTAGTACACCCCTCAGAGCCTATCTTTTCATTTCGACCTTTAAGCATTTTACTTAAAGGAAGAATTTGTTACACCCCACTAAAATGTACACCCAAATCGCCTTAGCCTACCTTGTATGCACTCATTTTTAGTGCATTATTGTGACAACATTTGTTTAAACCCTTAGTTAATTATCTAGTTGATTACATGGTTGCTAAGTCGAGTCATATCCTTGTACATATTGTTTTGGGACGATTGGGACTCATGGGTAAAGTACTAGTGTAATGGAGTAATGGGGAAGAACATCATTTATTACCCCCATATGTGCTAAATATTTTAAAAGTACTCCAAGTTTTTCAATTATCTTAATTCGAGTCATTAGAATAGTTAATTGTTAAGTTATGTAAAAGTTCAAGTGTAAGGGGAATGCAACGCCCCTATGATGTATTATTTTGGATGGTAGGGCAAGAGTGTATGAAAAAAAAAAAAAAAAAAAAAAAAATCAAGAAAAATACAAAAAAAAAAAGAGAAAAAGAAAAATAATAAAAAAAAAAAAAAAAAAAACATACGGACTACCATCCCGTTTCATTTTATGTTTATTTTTATGTTTTTGTTATTTTGTTATTTTGTTTCTAGCTTAAGATTGAGTCGAGTCTTGGCTTAGCAACATTGTATAGTACATGTAATTGATCAAGATCTTTAACTCGCCACCAGTAAAATATCCTTTATCCAACAAAACCGTGTTTTCCTTTTCCCTACACCTAACGTTATAACCCATTTAAAAGCCCTCTTTGATAGTTTATCTTAGGTGCTTACGCCTAGTGGAGGAGGTTTTTGATCCTTTCCCAAGCCTATGGTAATCTATTTGCTATGACAGGTAGTGAGAGATATTATCCGTTTTCATTTATGAGATTTATTTTGATGACACTTGAGAGATGTGAGTATCTAAACACTACTTGTGAGGTGCTAGTATGTAATCTCCGTGCTTATTATGATTGAAGTGGAACGATTATTTGTTGTAATTACTTTTATGTTTGCATTAAATGACCCCTAACTTGTATTTTGATTAGAATAAAAGCGCATTTGCTTGAGGACAAGCAAATCTCAAGTGTAAGGGTATTTGATGAGGCGAAAAGTGTACCGCTTTTAAGGGGTCATTTAAGCCCTAAATCGTATTTATTTGATCAAATATTGCCCTAAATCGTTCCTTTTGTCATTTTAGGTACTTTTGAGGAGAAATCTGGAAAAGGAGGCATTTTGGACGTTTTTGGAGCATAAAAGTGAAGAAAACGACAAAGTCTCAAAAATCGGCTAAAAGTTACTCTTGACGGCGTCAGAATTTACTCTGGACGGCGTCATGCTTTGGCAAGAAAAGTTGGACGTGAAATTTACTCATGATAAGCCAGTGAAAATAGCATGTGAATTCTGACGGCGTCACGCTTTAACTTGATCAAGGGCGTCACGGCTTAAATCATAAGGGGACGGCGTCACGTTCTAGGTTCGACGGCGTCAAGCCTTGATAAGCCAGAATGGATTTTGGAAGAGCTAAAGAGGGACGGCGTCAAGAGGGTCATCCGGGAACCCTAAAAGCGGCGAGGTGACGGCGTCACACTCCATAAGGTGACGCCGTCAGATCCAAAAATCTATATATAGTTTTCTAATCTTTTGTCATTAAAGAGAGCTTAGTGTGTGGAATTTTTGGGATAAAACCCTAAGACGATTTTAGCTACTTTTTCAGGGCTTTTTGCCTTGAGATCTTCCATGTTTCATTGAAAGATAAGTTATCAATTAATCATTCAATATGTCTATGTGTTGTTTGATTCTATCTTATTCTTGTCTTTTGTTTAACATGTTAGGCTAAATTTATCTTGTGTTTGCTTAGATCTAATGAAACTTAGCTATTGATTATTGGTTGTTAGTGTGTTGTTAGTTGTATTGGATGATTGTTTATCTATGTTAGGCTTAAGAAAACTGGCTAACTTCCTATTCGGTAACTTGCTTGAACGTCTTAAGAAACATGAACCAAACGCGTACTAAAGGTTTTTATGGTTGTATTTAATGCACAAGCGAATTCTAGTGATCCCATGTTAGGAGCTTCCTAGCCGGCTCGACATAGGAGTGAAGTAGGAGCTTGTAGAGTTGGGGAAGTAAGTACGCCACCCCACGAGTGGTATTAAGGAATACACCCGTCATCCACGCGACTAATACACACTAATTAACCAGTAAAAGATAGCTAGGGAGTAAGGAAATCTAAGTAAACACATTTCTCTACACATAAGTTTCTCACCACATTTTATTTTCAGTTATTTATTTTATTTGCATTCGTAGTAATTTGGGTTAGTTGACTAGCAACTAATTCCGCCCACTCCTTCAAAACCGAGATTTTACTTGCTTTCATAAAAATATAAAAACATAAAAAGAATCTTCCTCAACCCTTAGACCTAATTAGAGTAGCCTTTCATACCTAACGAACACTATTCCCTGTGGAGAACGATCAATCCCCCGTACTTACCACTACACTATACTACATCGGTCAGGTACACTGCCTGGTGGGGTTGTAAGCCTCTTGAGATCCCTCGAGAGGTAAAACCTGTTGTAAGGTTACAAAACCACGCAATCATGCATGCATAATATCTACTAGTTATTTGATCGAATAAGAAATGATGCATGCGTGCTACCTTTGACAAGAAAATGAAACGTGCATGAATTGAGTAGGTTTATGGAAATAAAAGCAAGGTTATAAGGGACTTACAGTGCCTTCCTAAAGGTGGTGAGGTGAAGTTGATTGTTCGAGTAGGACACAAGAGAAAGCAGTGAGCTTAGGAAAACTTTATACGCCTATGTTCTTTATTGACTTTGCTTCCAAAGTCTTCGACAGAAAGTAGTTTATAGTATTTAAGGAATGTGATGATTTTGATAGAAGGTGATGAGTGATAGAGACTAGAAAGGAGCGAATGAAATGGTTTATATAGGAAAAATATCTCAATTGTGCATTGACTATTTGACTGATGATTGAATTATACTGTGTCTATGGGACACTTGTATGTCTTTGTTGTGCAATTGTGTGTGGGTAGTTGTGGTTTTGTATGTTAGCTCTTGTATGGTTCTTGTTCCTTTGGTTCCTATACGGTTTTGAGTTACTTGGCCACAAGTTGTATTTCTATTTTATTTTTGCATTTGGAATGTCAACTTTTAATTAGTAATATAGCTTATAGTTGGTGGGAATTATGGTAATACGATAGCATTTTGGGTCGATGTCCCTATTGATATGTTTGTGTCGAAATGGGTACAACCAGAACAAGTTTAGTAGCGGGTTACTACTTGCTATTTCTAGTTGGGCTTTTGGCATCATAGCATTTAGTTAAGTGGGGTATTCGAATGTATAAAAACATGTGAAGTTTTATTTCGGTACTTAACATTGCATGTGGTTTTCTTTGTGAGAAGCATACCGATCGGATTTATAAAGGAAGTAAGGAATTAAAATGAACTAAGTATGGTGGTGATGGGTTGTGCAAAAAAAAAAATAGTTGGGTTTTATGGTTAAAATGTATAACTGCTATGTTCGATATTTTAAAGACACGATCGGGTTTTTGGAGGCATTAGTGATCGGATAGAAGGAAGAAACAAAGAAGTGTAAGTGATATGATTTGGTGTGTTGGGTGGGCTGTGCAACTTTAGTTAGATTGGATGGGTTTGTGTAGGATTCGATGGGCTAAGTGGAGCACGTGGGCCGAACTATTAAGGGTCCAACTTGGTTTGTAGTTTAGAGTTAAGTTTATTGTTAGTGGTTGTGTTTTAGTTAAATAAAATTATGTGATATTAACTTGGTTAAGTGTAGTGAATGAACTAGGCGAACATGATTACTTGTCGTTGTGTAACCGTGTTGTTGCGTCGGAGATATTATTTCTAGTGTCGGTGTATGCAGTTATATATATAATATAGAATGCATTGCTATTAATAATAACTAATGAAAAGTTTAAAATTTCTAGCAAAAATGGGCGTTAGGAAATAGTAATACGAGATTATTATTAATTATTAAGATTGATTACAAGGGTTTTTCACAGGATCTTACAGGTTGGGAAATATCTAACGATCTAAGGTATGAACGAATTAAATCTAATTGTGATATGTGTGTGTGTATATATATATATATATATATATATATATATATATATATATATATATATATATATATATATATATATATATATATATATATATACATACTAGACTTCATGGGCATATAAGCCCGCCCGTTGGGCGGGCATGACTTGTGATTATCGTTGGAAAAAGAAAGTTGGCACAAAATAAAGATATAGACATTCTACATTATATATTGAATGGATTAAGAACAAAAAGAAATATACGTTTATCGAATATGAGAGAAAATATGAAACTTGACAACATTCTTGTTTACAAACTTATTTACATGAATATTGCATTCGCTAAATCATAGATGGGCCAAGATGCCTGATTGACACCTTCATTCAAGAATCTTAACGGCCGGTACATTTCATTGAAGTGCCTGACTGTTACTGCAACATTTATAACATCTCACCCCCAAAACTAAAAATTACGATGATAAAAGTAATAAAATTCTGAGTAGCTAATCCAAAATAGCTTATAAAGACCTTGTGATTTGCCTGGGCTGGCATGTTCATTCGTAGCTTTATTTGTAATCTGATAGAATAATTGATACCCGATATTTCCAATATTTCTTTCATCAATAAGTCATAATAATTGACCAATTATACAGCGTGTACTTACATGCTCACCACCTGTAAACCAAGAGTGTGACACTAACTGGTATTTGCTTTTTGTAACTTGTTCCCGACCCAACCTGATCTTGTCAACAGGTAACCGTGGTCTTTTTTTCAAGGTGATGAGCCCACGTCTTAAGCTACTTCCTCACATATAGTGTAGGAGCCTTGCAAGATGCGTACGACGTATTTGTACACCAATGTTTATTTTAACAAATATTCGGAGGAAAAGTAGTTTTGTTCACCAAGGTGTTGTTTATAAAATCCTGCTTAGGTGCATAGCTTAACTTGGTAACTGATGCGTGGTTTTGCGACCTTACAACAGGTTTTACCTCTCGAGGGATCTCAAGAGGCTTGCAATCCCCACCAGGCAGTGTACCTGACCGATGTAGTATAGTGTAGTGGCAAGTACCGAGGGATTGATCGTTCTCTAGGGGAATAGTGTCGTTAGGATTGAAAAACTACTCTAATAGGTCTAAGGGTGAGGGAAGATTCTTTTTGTATTTTTATATTTTTTATAAAAGCAAGTAAAATCTCGGGTTTGAAGGAGTGGGCGGAATTAGTTGCTAGTCAACTAACCCAAATAACTACAAATGCAATAAAATAAAATAACTGAAAATGAAAAGGTGGTAGAACTTATATGAAGAGAAATGTGTTTACTTAGATTTCCTTACTCCCTAACTATCTTTTACCGGTTGATTAGTGTGTATTAATTGCGTGGATGACGGGTGTATTCCTTAATACCAATCGTGGGGTGGCGTACGTACTTCCCCAACTCTACAAGCTCCTACTTCACTCCTATGTCGAGCCGGCTAAGAAGCTCCTAACATGGGATCACTAGAATTCGCTCATGCATTAAATACAACCATAAAAACCTTAGTACGCATTGGTTCATGTTTCTTAAGACGTTCAAGCAAATTACCGTATAGGAGGTTAGCCAGTTTTCTTAAGCCTAACATCAATAAACAATCATCCAATACAATTAATAACACACCAACAACAAATAATCAATAGTTAGGTTTCATTAGATCTAAGCAAACACAAGATAAATCTAGCCTAGCATGTTAATTAAAAGACAAGAACAAGATATAATCAAACAACACATAGACATATTGAATGATTAATTGATTACTTATCTTCAATTAAACATGGGAGATCCAAGGGTATAAAACCCTTAAAAATGGCAGAAAATTCGTCTTAGGGTTTCTCCTCATAAAGTTGCACACAATGAATAAAAATTGCAAAACTATATATAGAACTTAGGGGCTGACGGCGTCACGTTGTAGGAGTTGACGCCGTCACCTCGCCGCGGCTAGGGTTCCCGGATGGTCTTCCTGACGCCGTCCCTCTTTAATCCTCCAAAATCCACTCTGGCGCGTCAAGGGTTGACGCCGTCACAATTGTGCTTGACGCCGTCTCTCTTTAACTTAAACCGTGACGGCCTTGATCACCTTAAAGGGTGACGCCGTCAGATTTTCTTTGTAAAACTTTCTGGCGCGTCACGTGTATTTGTCATATCCACCTCTTTTGCCAAGCCGTGACGCCGTCAGGAGCAATCCTTGACGCCGTCACGTGTACTTTTCCAGCAGCTTTGGCATTTTGTCGAATTCTTCACTTTTATGCTCCAAAAACGTCCAAAATGCTTCCTTTTCCAGATTTCTTCTCCAAAATACCTAAAATGACAAAAGGAACGATTTAGGGCAATATTTGATCAAATAAATACGATTTAGGGCTTAAATGACCCCCTAAAAGCGGTACACTTTTTGCTTCATCAAATACCCTTACACTTGAGATTTGCTTGTCCTCAAGCAAGTGCGCTTTTATTCTAATCAAAATACAAGTTAGGGGTCATTTAACGCTAATATAAAAGTAATTACAACAAATAGTCGTTCCCCTTTAATCATAATAAGCACGGAGATTACAAACTAGCACCTCACAAGTAGTGTTTAGATACTCACATCTCTCAGGTGTCATAAAAGTATATCTCATAAATGAAAATGGATAATATCTCTCACTACCTGTCATAGCAAATAGATTACCATAGGCTTGGGAAAGGATCAAAAACCTCCTCCACTAGGCGTAAGCACCTAAGATAAACTATCAAAGAGGGCTTTTAAACGGGTTATAACGTTAGGTGTAGGGATATGATAAACACGGATTTGTTGGATAAGGGATATTTTACTGGTGGCGAGTTAAAGATCTTGATTAATTACATGTACAATATGGCGTTGCTAAGCCAAGACTCGACTCAATCTTAAGCTAAAAACAAAATAACAAAAACATACAATAAACATAAAATGAAACGGGATGGTAGTCCGTATGTTTTTTCTACTTTTCTTTTTCTCATTTTTTTTTGGTATTTTTCTTGATTTTTTCGATTTTTTTTTTTTTTTTTTTTTTTTCATACACTCTTGCCCTACCATCCAAAATAATACACCATAGGGGCGTCGGTTCTCCCTTTACACTTGAACTTATACATACTTTACAATTAACTATTCTAATGACTCGAATTAAGATAATCGAAACACTTGGAGTACTTTTAAAATATTTAGCACATATGGGGGTAATAATGTTGTTCTTCCCCATTACTCCATTACACTAGTACTTTACCCATGAGTCCCAATCGTCCCAAAACAATATGTACAAGGATATGACTCGACTTAGGAACCATGTAATCAATTAGATAATTAACTTGGGGTTTAAACAAATGTTGTCACAATAATGCACTAAAAATGAGTGCATACAAGGTAGGCTAAGGCGATTTGGGTGTACATTTAAGTGGGGTGTAAACAAATTCTTCCTTTAAGTTAAATGCTTAAAGTTAGAAACGAAAAGATAGGCTCTGAGGGGTGTACTAGGGGTATCGTGTACTAAAAATGAGTACAACGCAAAGGGTGTGGGAGAATTACTTGACCAATGTAGCCAATGTAATTATAACAAAAACACAGGTGTGAAACAATGGGTTAATCCTAATGCCTCTTATCATATAGTAAATCTAACTACACGAATGTAGTCTCACTTGTGGCCTTGGAATGGTCCTAACGCAAGTTCTAGAATCTAAGTGCTACCGGTACACACATCATTGCATAAATGCTTTTCCTACCAATTCTAGGGGCGAACCTCACATATTTGGGGGTGGAAAATTTTTTAGTGGTACGGTTTTGTGCTTGTCATATAACTCCTATCCATGAGACGCTCATTAAGACCAAAGTTTCACTCCTATATGTTGTAAAATTTTTTAAATTTGGCACTAAAATTGCCCTAACAAGTATTTATCTCAGTTTTATTACACATCTACCATTAAACAAACGAAAAATCAAGTGTAATAGCATTCTCTAAAGTATCGTACTTTACCCCCCCTTACACTTAAGATGAACATTGTCCCCAATGTTCAAATAACAAGATGTAAAAGTAAATAAGGTAAAAGAATGAAATCAAATACTCCCCTGATTCGTTCGGTGGATAAAGAGGTAACATGGTTAAATCTTCTTCCAAGAGAATGTAGAAGCTCCAAGACTAAAGCATCGCCAAAAGCTTGATTCCACATACATCTCCTTGTCCAAAATAACCTGTTAAACCTGAGAAAACAAACACGAAAACCTGCATAACATCGGCGGGATAAATCTGTATAAGGATATAATGCTTGTGGAATGATTATTTTGCAAATTCCTGGAGTTTATAAGTTAGAGATTTAATAAAAACTTTTTATGATTCCGGTATAAAAACAAAACTTTCAAAAATTTCAGAAAATTAAAACCTGACGCCGTCAGAACTGATCTGACAGAATTCTCATGTTAAGTTTCCGGAAAATTTCTGGAAAAACCTATACCTTACTTCCTGGAATTCCTGCAAAACATCATTATGACTCGATACAAGCATTTGACTCAAACAATTACTAATATGTATGTTAATTTAATATTGTTATGATTCATGTTCATTTGTTCTAATAAACCGATTTGGATTTCCCTTACACTTATCTTTTGCAAAATACCTTTATATGTAGTTAAGACGAAGTTAAAAACAAAATAAAGCATTTTCACAATTTAGTTTCGAACATGAATCAATAATAATAAAAATTAAACATACATACGGAAATAAATAAAATCAAACAAACAAATAAATAAACACACAAAGCAAGTAAAGCTTGGGTTGCCTCCCAAGAAGCGCTTTTCTTTATTAACGAGTCTTGTAGCTAGACTCAAAGTCACCGTACATTACGTGACTCCATCATTCATAATGACGTATCCCTGATAGATATAATCCTTGTTATCAGGGTGGTGGTGTCTCAATCGCTCAACATTCGCAGTCACTTCACCTCCTCCCTTGCTGATCAAGCTTACTACCCCATCCTGATGTAGACTTTTAATTGTGAATGGTCCGTACCACCAGGGACTTGGTTCATCGGTAGGTGCTTTTGTTTCTGAATGCCTTAGGAGCACTGAGTCTCCTTTTGTAAATTCAACGGGGTTATTGGTCTGCTCATCAGCCTCAATATAATCGTTATTTCCACCCTTACATTCTCTAATCTCATTTTCATTGTAATTCTTAATCCTTGCCTCCCATGCAAGGATTTTCTCTCGAACATTACCACGTATTATATTGGGGTTTGCCTCCATCTTCTTTTGTAGAGCAACATCTCGTATATGTCGTGGGATCGTTGGGAAGTTTATTGTTTTCTTCCCCTTCTTCATTTGGATGGTACTATTTTCGTAATCGATTTGTGCCCTAGTGGTAACGAGAAAGGGTGCCCCAAGGATTATTGGCATATTCATATCATTTCTTTCAATAATCATGAAGTCGACTGATATGTGTCTAATTACACATATATTTTATATTGTTAAACCCACATAAACTGCCAAAAACACTTTGAAAGTCAAATAATACAGGAAATATCATTAAATTGTGTTTTTATGTGTTACAAATGCAAAAGGATTGAAAACTGATGAAAAACATGCAAAATACATAATTTACAGTTTCAGTCCCTGATCTTTCACAAAATGGCAAAACTAGTCCCTGGATATTCAAATCATGTAAAATGTCATTTAAAGTCCCTAGGGATTCATGAGTTGTCAAACTTGGTCCTTGAAGTTTAAAATTACAAAAATGGCAACTTAGGTCCCTGAAGTTTCAAAAATGGCAAAATAGGTCCTTGGAAATTTAAAATGGAAAATAATTACATTTATGGTCCTTGGTTTATCATATTTGGCAGGTTAGGTCCTTGAAGATACTTTGGAAACTTGCCAAATCAGGCCCCTATATTTTCAGAATATTACATAAATGGTCCTTGGGCTTTCCTAAGTTATAAACCAACCGGATCCTATAAATAATAAAACCCAAAACAAAATAAAACCCAACCCTTTCTAATCCTTAACCCACTACCCCTTGGCCCATATTTCACTCAGCCCACAAACCAAACGTACTAATAAAAACGGGGTCAAACCACCCCAGTCAAACTTTAACCAAAACCACCCCTTATCCCTCCAAAACCACTCCCTCCTCACAGTCACCAAAATCACCATGCCACCTCTGTGGTTTCACCACCACTTGCCTCCACCTCACCCCCCACCTATCACCACTCTCCTACACATCACCCTACCCCATTTATAACCCTTAATTTCCTCACACGCAACCACAGCTGGCTTAGGATATTTTGGCGCCAAAAAGGCATTTTGAACGGTTTAGATTATTTTGACCAAACCAAGGGTCCAGATCAAGTGGGAAACTTTCAGAGGTCAAGTGGGAACAAGAAAAGTGACTACAAATAGAGAAGGAAGCAGAGGAGAAGCTTTGTCAATGTTTTTAGACCAAATTCGTAGTGTAATCTTTATTTTCTGTCTTAAAACTTTAAATTCAGTTGTAATTTCCAAGTTGTATCACGTTTTTAATGTTAATAAAAGTTTATGTTTAAGTTTCTCAGTTCCAATTTCTCAGTTTGAATTCAATTTTTAGCATGTTCAAGCAAAATTTACAATTTTGCTTTAACATTGTTAATCTTTGTTGTTTCTTGTTCTATTAAACTCAATTAAGCTCATGCTAAGTTTCTTGAAGCTTAGAAAGCAATTAGTGGACCTTTAATTAAGTTACTAAAGAAAACAGAAAAATCATAAAAAAATAGAAATAATTAAAAATCAGTTTTGAAGAAGATGAAGGCTTGGAGCAGGGTTGCTAATGGATTGCCCTGGGTTAGTAGCCTTTTGGGAGGCTGTTAGGTTGGTATTTAGTCCATGGTTCCTTGAGTCTCAGTCCACTCTCACTTGTAAGCCTTAAAATCTCATTTTTTGCATTTTTACTGTAGCTTTGCTTATTAGCTTATTTCTCTGTGTCTTTGTGCTAATTTGGTGTATTTTAGTGAGATTATTGCTTAATGTTACATGTTTGTTCACTAGATACTTAGCTACTCAGTCTTTCACATTTCACTACATTTTCAGCATAATCTTGATTCTTAGGTGTCTGTTGTTATTATTGGTGTTTATATGCTCATTCAAGCTTATTGTAGTATTATAAGTACTTTTGCATCAAGTTCTTGGTCTAAATCAGTCCTTTGCTTTGAAAATCACAAAAACAGTTTTTTAAGGGGTGTTTGGATAAGTGAATTTCACCACTATGCCTTGGGGTTTCAGTTGTTGTTTGAGGATAGCGCATGTCTCATTAAGTCTAAATAGGTTAGTTAAGTAGTAAAAATCAGTAGCTAATAGTTAAAAGTCAAAAATTCCTTTTCAATCTCTATTTTAGTTAACTGTTAAGATAATGATTTCTATAATCATGCATATTAGTGTATAAGTTGTTGTTATAGCTTATTTTAGTCTCATTTCACCTTATTACATCCTAATCAGTCACTAGGAATCATTCAAATCTCATAAAAGTCAAAATAGGTCTTAATTTCAAAAAGTCAATTCTGCACAGAGTCTGCATAATCAGCAGACTAAGTGTTCTAGATGCTGATCTAGGCTTTAATTAAACCTCAATTGGTGTTATTGTGATAGGGCTTTTAGGATTTTTAGATAGCCCATAGTATAAGCTAAGTTTTGCCCCCATTAGATTGCATTTCAGAAGCTTATTGGGCAGCTTAAATTGCCTTGCAATTTAGCAATTTTCCTGAGTTTCTGTCTTGATTTCACTACTGCATAGGTGCTTAATTTGCTTATTTCTTTGAGCTTATTAGTATATTTAAGTTTTTTTGTGCTTATAATAGTGTATTAAGTCTGTCCTAATCATTTGGTTGAGTTTAGTGCTTTTTAGCTTATTTTTGGCTTATTAGCAAACTGCTTATTAGCCCAAATCTGCTTTTTAGGCTTAGCCAGCTTTTCCTTTTATTTTTCCTATCTTTTTAATAATATTTTAGATTTACTCAAAATTTTTCATAATTTTCCTAAGTCATTTAATATTTTTAATCATTTTAATTAGTTTAAAATAGTAATTAAATCATAATAAATAAAATAATAACCAGAAAAATATAATTCCAATTTTCATAATTTTCTTTTGTTAATTTTAATCCAGGAAAAATATAAAAATATTTTTAGACCTTAAGAAAATCAAAAATAGAAATAAAGTGATAGCTTCTATTTAATAGAATTTATCTTTTTAAATTTTAATTAAGTAATTTTCATTTTTATAATTTTCTTAGTTTCTATTTACTTAGTAATATTTTTAGAAAAAGTTTTAGATTTTTCTTTGTCCATTTAGTATTTTTTATAATTTAAATTAGTTTAATAAGTTATTAAATAATAAATAATTAATAATAATTAAATAAAAAGTATAAAAAAATATAATTTAAGTTTTTAAATAAGTTTTAAGTTATTTTACATTTTTAGGTTTTAAACTTTATAAATTTTAGTTTTTGTCCCATTTTAGCTTTTCCGTTACGCGTTTCAGTTTATTAATTCGCGTTTAATATTATTGTGCATATCTGTTTTAATTTGTTATTTAGAATTGTTTAAAGCAAAAATCAAAAGCAATCTAAATCATCAATCACTCTAATCCTAGCTTTTCACAGTTTTCCATTCACATCTCGTTGGGAAACGACCCAGGTGATCACTTGCCTGGTTCACACTACACACGAGCATTCGTTCTGAGACTGTTTGCCTTTTATCATTTATTACGGTTGACCATTCACAAGTGGTTGACTTGTGTGATAGAGAAATAAAAGATAGCCAGTTTGGGAAGAATCAAATTTTGGCGCCGCTGCCGGGGAGGTGTGCTGCGACAGTTGTGTAAGTTTTTGCGATTAGTGATTTGAGATCCTTCTATCCTATTTCCCATAAACAATATAAAATACAAAAATATTTTTCTTTTCTTTTCTATATATATTATTATTATTATTATCATATAAAAAAAATTAAAAACCCAAAAACATTTTCCGTTTTCTTTAAATAATAACAAATAAAAAATTACCATCGAGAACCAAGGCAGAGTACTACCTAACTGGGGGTACGACCATAATAAGTTCCCAAACCAAAGATTAAAACTTGCCTTTGTGTCGCTTGCGAATTCGGTTCAACTTTGATTGATAAACAAACTCTAACGGAGGTTTTAGGATAGTCTGACATTAAATTGTCGGACTGAAAGAAGCGGGTTTTTAAGGAGCATTAATTGCCCACCTTTGCTTCTCCGCCACTCTGTGCATTTTTTAGTCAGAGAGCTACCGTACGCTGGTTGATTTAAGGTTTAAGTTCCTTGTGTTTTACTTTGATCTTGTTTTAATTGAAAAAAACCAAAAACCCAAAAATATTCATCTTTATCCTCTTACCCTTTTTGATTCTTTATCCCTTTACCCTCTATCCATTTGATTCTAAACTTCTTATACCTTTCTTCTATGTCGTCACTGGGCTATTGCTGCTTTCGTTGTAGAGGTCCAGTGGGTGATAATCTTCGTTGTTCCAAGTGTTCGTATGAGAAGTGTGGAAATGATGCACCTAACGGATCTTGTTATTGGTGTGATTTAGCCCTCAAAAGAGAGCTTAATTCCATCAATGATTCTCAAAGTTCTTCCGACTGCCCTTCACAGCCCAAGATACATGCTATTAATGGCAAACAGTCAAGAATTAATCCAGACCTTTCACAATTTACGGTTAAAAGTTTGTCAAGCAAACGTACAGAACTTAGAACAGTGACTAAAAAGAACGACTTGCCCAATCTTCACGTTATTCAAAAACAAAAACCAGAGACCATAACGGAAGTGGTGGAAATTCCTAGCTCTCAGAGCACACCACTTGTCCCACCTCCGGATTTTATTCCTTGTGTCGGTTGTGGTGAGCCGCTTTTCGGTTTGCCATGTCGTTGGTGTACATGTGAACAATGTGGTAATGATATTCGAGACGGAAGTTGTTTGTTTTGCGGTTCAAGGGATTCAATTACTTATGATCCAAATTCTTTCAATAAACCGCCAAATTTCTCCGACTACTCTCCACAGCCCCAAATGTCTTCATCTTACAACTATGGTTGTGAACAGTGTGGGGGACCTCCTAATGGTGGAAATTGCCATGGTTGTAGCATTGTGAATCCGGGAAACGGGTTTGTCTATGACCAATATCCTTATGATTCGCCGAATCAGTCACAGCAAATGTATTGTTGTGAGTACTGTGGTGGTCCACATTATGAATCCGATTGTCAAACGAGGACCCCGCTTGTCTATGAGCATGGCCCTTGTGACAATTTTGATCATTCTTATCAGGACCAACTTCCACAGTATCAAATGATTCAACCTCAGTCATCACCTCTTGAAGAATCTTTCGAAGATGTATTACAAAAACTTCAAAATTTTGTGAATACACTTAATGATTCGGCTGTTAATAATGCCCAAGAAAATTCACATGAGAAATCCATGGCAGAATTGTTAGCTGAAGAGCGGGCTGCTAAAATAAATTCCCAAGATGCATTTGAAAAATCTACCAAGGAATCAATTGCAAAAGAAAAAGCAGCCAGATCTAGCTCTCAATTTCGTTTCATTCCTGATGACAGTGATGATGAAGATATCTTTGATGATGATTCATCAAGTTCATCAGTTGAAACTCAGTCTGTTGTTATCACACCCGAGGTTCCCGCTAGCTCTCTAAACATGGGGGATGAGCATCTTAACCCTGTTCCTGAAAAGGAATCGGACGAATTCATAAAGTCTAGTGTTGAGAACCTTGTCCCAATCCCAAGTGAGTCACAGGGAACTTTTGATCAAATGTGTGATATCCCTCCTCCTTTTGATTTTTCAAAAGATCATATTGAGATGTTCTCCGATTCCACTAATGATGATACTTTATCATGTGGAGACATCATTTATATGGAGGAATTTCCTTCTGAGCCAGTCAGCTTAGAAGAAGAGAATGATGAAATTGACACTGAAATCAAAGATGAAGCTCTTCGAGCAACATTATTGAATGTCAATCTTCTCATTTCTAAAATCGAGGCTTTCAAAGAAAAATCCATTTCATCTCCTATCCCCATAAAGGATAGTGACATATTTTCCGATGATTCTATTCCGGAAATGGAAGCCTTCTGTTTTGATCAAATGGGAGAGAAAATTAGTGGTAATACCACTTCTCATTCTTCTCTCCCCGAATATGATTCATTCACCTTTGAGGAGTTCCCCAGTGAACTCACTCATATCATATCTCCGCCGGAGTATGATAACTTTTACTTTGATCTTGACAAAGATTATCTTTATGTCCCGGAGGGAAATATTCTCAGCACTGAGAATTTGCTTGATATCAAAATCCCATCCCTCCCGCCCAGAATATGTCTTGATCAGCTGAGCTTAGATGATGAGATTCATGATGTGGAAATCGTGAATTCTCCTTCTACTGATGATGAGTTAGTCATGATTTTTATCATGACTTTCTTTCTTTTCTTCACCTACAGGGTGACTTCTCCTGTTCTTCACTCCTTCGGGAATGAAGACACTATCTTTGATCCCGGCATTTTCATTTATCATTTGTAAGCCGGGTATCTCTCTGTGTATATCTCATCGGAGTGGAACTTTCAAGTACTTCAGTGTTTATCCAAACATTTTTAATGAAAGTCCGATGGAGATGGTTTCTTCCACTTACTTCCCCATGAACCAATGAATTCGGGGTCGAGTCAAGCTAGCGACTCGGTTAATAAAAACAGTAGCAAAATATGGGTTTTCACCCATGTCTCACCCTAGTGTGGGGGAGATGCCCCACATGTTGTAAATATGTACAGTAAAAAAAAAAAATGTGTATATAAAAAAATGGCTATTAGTAGTATTTCCCTTTCACGTTCTAAGTGTTGGTTTAACAACCGGTTCTTTGAATATTGAGGGCAATATTCAGTTCTAAGTGTGGGGGGGAATTCTTGCGAATTTGATCAAATGTACCATCTAGTACCCCTATTTTAGCCAAAATTTTAAAATTTTTTCTCACTTAGAACGTAATAAATGGTTATCAGTCCGCCATGTCTAACCCACATAAGGATTGGCTAATCCGAGAGCAAACGGCTCTTGGTAAAGATATATCAAATCCGTTTATGGCTTGCAATTTGCCCAAAATTGTATGGTATTCAACTCACCATATCTTTATAAGTGAAGAGTTGGCTAGCCCGCAAGGTTATGGCTTGTGGTAAAGGCAGTGAAAAAACCATGATTGGTAATCAGCTCACCAAAGATAATATTGATAATTTATCTAAGAGTTGGCTAGTCCAGAAGCAAACGGCTTTTGGTAAAGACAAATCAAAACCGTTGACAGCTGATGATTTGCTCAAAATCATTTGGTTATCATTGTACCAAGGTTCTTACTTGAACTAAAACAATTGGCTACTCCAGAAGTAATGGCTTTTGGTAAAGAGATAAAATCCATTAAATTTTCATAAAAGATTGCTAGGGACTAGCAATAGTTTAGTGTGGGGGATTTGATATGTGTCTAATTACACATATATTTTATATTGTTAAACCCACATAAACTGCCAAAAACACTTTGAAAGTCAAATAATACAGGAAATATCATTAAATTGTGTTTTTATGTGTTACAAATGCAAAAGGATTGAAAACTGATGAAAAACATGCAAAATACATAATTTACAGTTTCAGTCCCTGATCTTTCACAAAATGGCAAAACTAGTCCCTGGATATTCAAATCATGTAAAATGTCATTTAAAGTCCCTAGGGATTCATGAGTTGTCAAACTTGGTCCTTGAAGTTTAAAATTGCAAAAATGGCAACTTAGGTCCCTGAAGTTTCAAAAATGGCAAAATAGGTCCTTGGAAATTTAAAATGGAAAATAATTACATTTATGGTCCTTGGTTTATCATATTTGGCAGGTTAGGTCCTTGAAGATACTTTGGAAACTTGCCAAATCAGGCCCCTATATTTTTCAGAATATTACATAAATGGTCCTTGGGCTTTCCTAAGTTATAAACCAACCGGATCCTATAAATAATAAAACCCAAAACAAAATAAAACCCAACCCTTTCTAATCCTTAACCCACTACCCCTTGGCCCATATTTCACTCAGCCCACAAACCAAACGTACTAATAAAAACGGGGTCAAACCACCCCAGTCAAACTTTAACCAAAACCACCCCTTATCCCTCCAAAACCACTCCCTCCTCACAGTCACCAAAATCACCATGCCACCTCTGTGGTTTCACCACCACTTGCCTCCACCTCACCCCCCACCTATCACCACTCTCCTACACATCACCCTACCCCATTTATAACCCTTAATTTCCTCACACGCAACCACAGCTGGCTTAGGATATTTTGGCGCCAAAAAGGCATTTTGAACGGTTTAGATTATTTTGACCAAACCAAGGGTCCAGATCAAGTGGGAAACTTTCAGAGGTCAAGTGGGAACAAGAAAAGTGACTACAAATAGAGAAGGAAGCAGAGGAGAAGCTTTGTCAATGTTTTTAGACCAAATTCGTAGTGTAATCTTTATTTTCTGTCTTAAAACTTTAAATTCAGTTGTAATTTCCAAGTTGTATCACGTTTTTAATGTTAATAAAAGTTTATGTTTAAGTTTCTCAGTTCCAATTTCTCAGTTTGAATTCAATTTTTAGCATGTTCAAGCAAAATTTACAATTTTGCTTTAACATTGTTAATCTTTGTTGTTTCTTGTTCTATTAAACTCAATTAAGCTCATGCTAAGTTTCTTGAAGCTTAGAAAGCAATTAGTGGACCTTTAATTAAGTTACTAAAGAAAACAGAAAAATCATAAAAAAATAGAAATAATTAAAAATCAGTTTTGAAGAAGATGAAGGCTTGGAGCAGGGTTGCTAATGGATTGCCCTGGGTTAGTAGCCTTTTGGGAGGCTGTTAGGTTGGTATTCAGTCCATGGTTCCTTGAGTCTCAGTCCACTCTCACTTGTAAGCCTTAAAATCTCATTTTTTGCATTTTTACTGTAGCTTTGCTTATTAGCTTATTTCTCTGTGTCTTTGTGCTAATTTGGTGTATTTTAGTGAGATTATTGCTTAATGTTACATGTTTGTTCACTAGATACTTAGCTACTCAGTCTTTCACATTTCACTACATTTTCAGCATAATCTTGATTCTTAGGTGTCTGTTGTTATTATTGGTGTTTATATGCTCATTCCAGCTTATTGTAGTATTATAAGTACTTTTGCATCAAGTTCTTGGTCTAAATCAGTCCTTTGCTTTGAAAATCACAAAAACAGTTTTTTAAGGGGTGTTTGGATAAGTGAATTTCACCACTGTGCCTTGGGGTTTCAGTTGTTGTTTGAGGATAGCACATGTCTCATTAAGTCTAAATAGGTTAGTTAAGTAGTAAAAATCAGTAGCTAATAGTTAAAAGTCAAAAATTCCTTTTCAATCTCTATTTTAGTTAACTGTTAAGATAATGATTTCTATAATCATGCATATTAGTGTATAAGTTGTTGTTATAGCTTATTTTAGTCTCATTTCACCTTATTACATCCTAATCAGTCACTAGGAATCATTCAAATCTCATAAAAGTCAAAATAGGTCTTAATTTCAAAAAGTCAATTCTGCACAGAGTCTGCATAATCAGCAGACTAAGTGTTCTAGATGCTGATCTAGGCTTCAATTGAACCTCAATTGGTGTTATTGTGATAGGGCTTTTAGGATTTTTAGATAGCCCATAGTATAAGCTAAGTTTTGCCCCCATTAGATTGCATTTCAGAAGCTTATTGGGCAGCTTAAATTGCCTTGCAATTTAGCAATTTTCCTGAGTTTCTGTCTTGATTTCACTACTGCATAGGTGCTTAATTTGCTTATTTCTTTGAGCTTATTAGTATATTTAAGTTGTTTTGTGCTTATAATAGTGTATTAAGTCTGTCCTAATCATTTGGTTGAGTTTAGTGCTTTTTAGCTTATTTTTGGCTTATTAGCAAACTGCTTATTAGCCCAAATCTGCTTTTTAGGCTTAGCCAGCTTTTCCTTTTATTTTTCCTATCTTTTTAATAATATTTTAGATTTACTCAGAATTTTTCATAATTTTCCTAAGTCATTTAATATTTTTAATCATTTTAATTAGTTTAAAATAGTAATTAAATCATAATAAATAAAATAATAACCAGAAAAATATAATTCCAATTTTCATAATTTTCTTTTGTTAATTTTAATCCAGGAAAAATATAAAAATATTTTTAGACCTTAAGAAAATCAAAAATAGAAATAAAGTGATAGCTTCTATTTAATAGAATTTATCTTTTTAAATTTTAATTAAGTAATTTTCATTTTTATAATTTTCTTAGTTTCTATTTACTTAGTAATATTTTTAGAAAAAGTTTTAGATTTTTCTTTGTCCATTTAGTATTTTTTATAATTTTAATTAGTTTAATAAGTTATTAAATAATTAATAATTAATAATAATTAAATAAAAAGTATAAAAAAATATAATTTAAGTTTTTAAATAAGTTTTAAGTTATTTTACATTTTTAGGTTTTAAACTTTATAAATTTTAGTTTTTGTCCCATTTTAGCTTTTCCGTTACGCGTTTCAGTTTATTAATTCGCGTTTAATATTATTGTGCATATCTGTTTTAATTTGTTATTTAGAATTGTTTAAAGCAAAAATCAAAAGCAATCTAAATCATCAATCACTCTAATCCTAGCTTTTCACAGTTTTCCATTCACATCTCGTTGGGAAACGACCCAGGTGATCACTTGCCTGGTTCACACTACACACGAGCATTCGTTCTGAGACTGTTTGCCTTTTATCATTTATTACGGTTGACCATTCACAAGTGGTTGACTTGTGTGATAGAGAAATAAAAGATAGCCAGTTTGGGAAGAATCATCGACCGGATACAGGAATCCGGCAACGTTGACCAACACATCTTCTGCAATTCCTAACGGGTACTCATAAGAATGTTTTGCAAAGGAGAGTTTAGTACGGGTGATGGATGGCAGTTCGTCGGTTAACTGGACAAAAACGGATAAAGGCATCAAATTTACGTCAGAAACTTGGTCAGCTACCGCATCCAGATACTTGAGTTTTCCAATGCTGCATGGTATTTCGAAGACCCCGTAGAATTCCTGCTTTTCCACTAACTTTTGTCTTATGAGGCTCTCATACAACTGCCCTCCGGGTAATGTGTCAGATTCATCATCCGGTTCCATCCTCTTGGACTCCTTGTTGGGTAGATGAGTACGTCGATAGTTTCTTACCCAATCGTTTATGGTCTCCTTGCTTATTTCGTGCTTCAAGTAATGCCTCACTTGTTGTGACTTAGGCGGTTCTATCACTTGGCGCTCCTTAGAGGGCGCCTCCTTGCCTTTGTCTGAATTGCATTCGCAGGCATTGGTGTTTCCATCATTAAGTGGGACGAGGTCAATTTTGTTAACTTCCATAGTTATCAACTTCCCTCTCTCTTCATTCTCGCCCTCTTGGACGATGGAGATGGCTTTGACAAATTTAGTGTTGGGAACTTCAACGTCATTCTGCACCAGCACTTTTTCATGAGCTTTTGTATTTGTGTATTCTTTCAAAAGGTCCATCATCTCAGCCATCTTCTCTTCCATCTCCTCCTTTTGTTTGTAGATAGCTTCCTCAAATTTTGCCAACCGTTCGGAGTGTTTTGACATGTATTCTCTCATTCGAGCTTCGAATGTTGGACTAAGTTCCTGAGGTGGTGAGTTGGGTTGAGCGTGCTTATGGAAGGGTTTAGTATTTTCCCTCCGGGGTGATTCGGACAATGGTATTTGCTTAACGCTTGAGACCGAGTTAACTGTTGCTTTTTGTGGACTTAAGGGTCTCTTTTGCTTTTCCATAAGATATGCAACCCTCTTCTCAAGTTCACTAACGCTTTCCTCAGTGATTTGATTGGCTTTATCGGGCGATGAATATGTCTTGACCGCCGAGTGTACGTTGTGGGAAACTTGCCACAATTCATCATCGTCGGATGCAAGCTCATCAATGATTTCCCATGATTCCTCGGCGCTTCTGTCACGCAATCTGCCTCCGGCGGCTCGATCGATGGCACACTTGGTGTGGTAGTCAACATGGTCATAGAAGATTTGAATTTGAAGCCAGAGATCTATGCCATGATGAGGGACTTTTTGGAGTAAGTCCTTGAATCGAATCCATGCCCCATATAGGGTTTCGCCTCGACGTTGTTCGAACATCAAGATATCCTTCCTTAGCTTGGTAGTTCTTCCTGGTGGAAAAAACTGAGCGAGGAAACGAGTGGTGAGATCATCCCAAGAGGTGATGGATCCTGCGGGTAGACGCTCTAGCCATTGACTAGCTTGGTCCCGCAGAGAAAATTGAAAGAGACGCAGTCGGGTCGTCTCTCGAGTGGCAATATCAAGGTCTATGGAATCAACGATTTTGACAAAGTCCTTGAGATGTTGATTAGGATCTTCGGAACGAAGTCCATGGAATGCGCATCCGCTTTGCACCAACCGAATGGTGTCGGATCGCAAGGGAGTGACATTGGCTCCTTGAGTGAGCTCAATGGTGTTTCGATAGCCATGGTGGCTAGGACGGGAGTAGTCTCCTAAGGTACGGGCTCTAGGAGGTGGGTGTTGTTGTGGTGGTGGGTTGTTGGGATCAAGGATATTACCACCTTCCATGATGTC
The DNA here is from genome assembly GCA_021014915.2 of Artemisia tridentata subsp. tridentata. Taxonomy (NCBI): domain Eukaryota; kingdom Viridiplantae; phylum Streptophyta; class Magnoliopsida; order Asterales; family Asteraceae; genus Artemisia; species Artemisia tridentata. Next base: position 338,454,239 of record CP139505.1, on the reverse strand, counting down.
GGATGGTAATGGTTACAAACAAAGAAACGAAGAAAAAAGATAGACTAAAGAAAACCTAGAAAAATAAAATAAAAATCTCACTAGAAAGGAATCTAGTGAGTAGACCTAATAAAATAAAAATTCAACCTAAACAATAACTATTCCCCGGCAGCGGCGCCAAAAACTTGATGCGTGGTTTTGCGACCTTACAACAGGTTTTACCTCTCGAGGGATATCAAGAGGCTTGCAATCCCCACCAGGCAGTGTACCTGACCGATGTAGTATAGTGTAGTGGCAAGTACCGGGGGATTGATCGTTCTCTAGGGGAATAGTGTCGTTAGGATTGAAAAAACTACTCTAATAGGTCTAAGGGTGAGGGAAGATTCTTTTTGTATTTTTATATTTTTTATAAAAGCAAGTAAAATCTCGGGTTTGAAGGAGTGGGCGGAATTAGTTGCTAGTCAACTAACCCAAATAACTACAAATGCAATAAAATAAAATAACTGAAAATGAAAAGGTGGTAGAACTTATATGAAGAGAAATGTGTTTACTTAGATTTACTTACTCCCTAACTATCTTTTACCGGTTGATTAGTGTGTATTAATTGCGTGGATGACGGGTGTATTCCTTAATACCAATCGTGGGGTGGCGTACGTACTTCCCCAACTCTACAAGCTCCTACTTCACTCCTATGTCGAGCCGGCTAAGAAGCTCCTAACATGGGATCACTAGAATTCGCTCATGCATTAAATACAACCATAAAAACTTAGTACGCATTGGTTCATGTTTCTTAAGACGTTCAAGCAAATTACCGTATAGGAGGTTAGCCAGTTTTCTTAAGCCTAACATCGATAAACAATCATCCAATACAATTAATAACACACCAACAACCAATAATCAATAGTTAGGTTTCATTAGATCTAAGCAAACACAAGATAAATCTAGCCTAGCATGTTAATTAAAAGACAAGAACAAGATATAATCAAACAACACATAGACATATTGAATGATTAATTGATTACTTATCTTCAATTAAACATGGGAGATCCAAGGGTATAAAACCCTTAAAAATGGCAGAAAATTCGTCTTAGGGTTTCTCCTCACAAAGTTGCACATAATGAATAAAAATTGCAAAACTATATATAGAACTTAGGGGTTGACGGCGTCACGTTGTAGGAGTTGACGCCATCACCTCGCCGCGGCTAGGGTTCCCGAATGGTCTTCCTGACGCCGTCCCTCTTTAATCCTCCAAAATCCATTCTGGCGTGTCAAGGGTTGACGCCGTCACAATTGTGCTTGACGCCGTCTCTCTTTAACTTAAACCATGATGGCCTTGATCACCTTAAAGGGTGACGCCGTCAGATTTTCTTTGTAAAACTTTCTGGCGCGTCACGTGTATTTGTCATATCCACCTCTTTTGCCAAGCCGTGACGCCGTCAGGAGCAATCCTTGACGCCGTCACGTGTACTTTTCCAGCAGCTTTGACATTTTGTCGAATTCTTCACTTTTATGCTCCAAAAACGTCCAAAATGCTTCCTTTTCCAGATTTCTTCTCCAAAATACCTAAAATGACAAAAGAAACGATTTAGGGCAATATTTGATCAAATAAATACGATTTAGGGCTTAAATGACCCCCTAAAAGCGGTACACTTTTCGCTTCATCAGTAACACCAATGTTTATTTTATATAATTGGTTATAATGGGTCATTATTTTAATAATAATTTTCAATTCGGCATCTACATTAGATAGAAAGTGAAGTTAGTAGATAATTTTTTACAATTTGTCCCACGAAAAAAGATAAAAGAAAGAATGTGACAACTGACGTACCGGTAGGACCTAATTGGGGAGAGGTTTGCAATTCCTGCGTATCTTTCAAGTCACCAGTATGTGAAGAATAGACCACCTTTAAGTATGCCACTTATGCTAATTTGTAGGACAGTGCTTCAGCTGTCATCTCTTTGATTTTTCGTATTCATCAGCAACATATCTATTAATCAAACATTGTCAAAAGATATCTGTAATATTGGCTAATCCCTACTGATGGTCTGTAGATAACGTAAATAGACCAGAATGGATGGTAAGAATTTTGAACCAACAACAAATTATAATAAGCTTTATAAGATCATTTTTAACGACTTGTGGGCTTAGTAGGTTATGTAGTCTTATAACATAAGCTCATCAACAACTTATCGAAAAATTAAAAGATCAGTTTCGCATCACTACACATACTTGTGGGTTGTGTTAGATTAGCTTACTTATTGGTCTACTTGTATACCGAAAATTTAAAATGCCACTTCTATTGGCTTATAAGCTTATCAACTTCAATTTATGGCTTAATAAAGTCAATAAGCTAATGTAAAAATATTGTGAGTATAAATTGCACAAAGAAAACCTATAGAAACCAAGTAAATTAGTCAAACCTTTTCTCACCAAAACGTAAAAATTGCAAAAGCACATAAAGAGAAAAAGAATTAACATCCCATTACCAAATGTATTTCCCTGAGGATTAAAGATTTTAGATCAGTGATCAATTTAATATTCATCAAGCATAACTATTTTGCACGATCCATTACCTGACCGATTGACCAAGCAGTCCTTTGGAAGTTGAAACGACCAGTGACCCGTGACCTGGTTTGCGACTGGTCCTACACCTGCTTTTCTAACAGAAGGCACAACAATGTAAATTCTTGGTTCACTTTGTAATTTGCAAAATAGATGATACATAAATAAATTAGAAAGATTGTTAATCACAGTGTTGAGTACACATATAACTATAATGCGGATTACAGATAAAATAAATAACCTGTATGAGAGGATCACCATACACACTAAACATGTATCTAACTCTACCTGTAAGTTAATTTTAGAAACTTTGATTCACAGTGAAGTTTCATTCATGATTATGATGTAGAGAACACACTATAAGAAAGAAGTAAAGAGGCAAAAATGTAATTAAGATGAAGACCAACTTGAATTTAGAGCGGAAAGGGTTATTGATTCACTTATATAAGCCGCGGCTTGCATCAACTCTAGCTATTTGTGCCCAAGCTATTGCATTTGCAGTGACAGACAAACTCGGACATCCATAACCCTGAAGAATACAACTATTACAGCAAAGTAATGTTCATAAAGTAGTAGTATTATAAGTATAAAAAGCTATATAACCAAACTACCTTGATAATTTCACCAGATATGTCCAAATCACCTAGCTTTGGAACAACTTGAAACGGAAATTCAGCCTTCTCCCAGTACTGCATTCAGACATTATAACTGAACATGAGTCAAGTTGGAAATATTTTGACAAAAACTGGTTGGTTAGTCCAAACTATCTCATACCAACCAAAAGGCCAGATTGAAAAAGACACCGAGTCATAATTATTGACTAACATAAAAGGACCACTTTTTGACGAGTTGGCCATTGCAATCTGTTAGCTCGCTTGCCAAAAACCAAATCTAACCCACTACCAAAAACTGCCCATGTTTCCCCCTCTAACATTATCACCCTACTGAAATAACAACGATAGCCATACCTCGGGGAAACATCAACCATAGGTTTCTTTACTTTCGCTGACTTGTTAGATTCTTCAATTTCTCTCTTCCTCTTGCCCTTCTTGTTAGGGGTTGGAAAAGGGATCTCATCCGGTTTCTCAACAACACAGCTGGTAAAACATGTTAAAGTTAGGCCATAACTTGAATTTAACGCATAGAATCTCCATAATTAATTTATCTCTTGACAAACAAACTATCATTTTAAGGTTGATATTTTGACAAAAACTGGTTGGTTAGTACAAACGATCCCATACCAATCAAAAACTGGTTGACACTAAGCCATAGATATTGACCAACAAAAGATGTCAACTTTTTGAAGAGCGGGCCATTGCAAAAACCAACTGAAATTCCATTAATAGCCATACCTCAGGGAAACATCAGGAATATCATACTCCGTTTTTTTTACTTTTGCTGGCTTGTCAGACTCCCCACCTGCACTCTTTCTTTTACCCTTGTTATCAACCATATTCTTTGCCCCAATAGCTGTTGATGGCTCCACTGCCGAAGAACGGATCTCCCTCTGTATTTTAAATCAACATTTAAATAAATAAGCAAGACAACCTACAATGAAAATGACAAAAAAACACCGAAAAACAACTTACGAGTTTTTCTTTAGCATGCTGAAAAACATTGTTAAGAAGTAATCTATACATGTTTCTCATTTTGTAGAAAGAGATATTTGATGTCCCATGCTGTGCAGCAATCTTCTTCCTCTTCGGTTCCAATTAGTTCGACAATACCATTGTCAAGCATGTCTTGAAATGAATGAGTTCCGCCTTTTAGAAGTCTAAATTTGTGCAAATTTTGAACAACTAATAGTGGACGCAAAACCCTTCCAACATCACAAAAGATGCGCACTTCTTTATTCTTCGTATCTTCTTTTATTTCTACCTGAGACAGATTTAAAACAAGTCATAATTATATATATAAATGACAAAGTACGCTGAAATGATATAAAATGTTACTGGAAGTTGTAAAAAACTTATCAACATTGGTAGCTTTGGGGCATTTCAGAAAGGAGATTTAGGCATTATATGGGGATAGAACTGGTCATTTTCTCAGGTTGTTTACTTATTCATGGGTCGATTTAAAATATTGCTCATTCCTAATAGGTCCAACCGGAAAATTTGTTTGAAAGGGATGGGTCAAATGGGTTAAAAGTTGCGTAAAGTGCATTTTTACTGTTTATGTATCGTATCAAATTATGCTACTATTGTAAATATACAATTGTGAATCATATTTAACACATAATCCATATATATAGCAAAGTGGCAAAAAATGTGTGTGACCAATCCAACCCAACTTGTTTTGACCCACTCTAAAAACACATAGTATCAAACTTTGGGCCTGAAATCGTTGACCAATAACCCTACCCATTCAACCTGACCATTATACCACCTCTAATTGGTGCAGTGTAATAAGCCACAAAGCAAAAAGATTCCGCTTAGTTTTAACTTGAACCTGTTTTAACCCGTTACCCGACTAACCCGACCCGCCTATTTTGGCACCTCTATTTGGGTCAGTGCAATTAATATGAAATCTAAAAGCCAGAATACCATGAGACTGACCATTTGAGGTACTTCTTTTCTACGCCTCTTACACCTAAACTCAGCCACTGGTCAATATTGTCATACCAACCTTGCTTGTAAATACAAACTAATAAGATATTATGAAGATCTTAAGCACAGTTTATTAACGCAAGATCCTAGCAAATATTGGCTTCTATTTGTATGGCTACATCAGATACAAATAACAGAAGCAACCCATAATGTATACATATTTAGCAGACTTAACAACCCACAAAAGATTCCCTAATTGACCAAAAGAAGAATGTCGTTACCGTCACCATGGCTGTTGCTATAAAGACACAAAACGCAGGAACCATGACATACATAAATACTTGCCGCCATCATCAAAAAAGTACAGCCAGCTGACCAACTCATGAGACTAATAAAAATGGCTCAACCCATTCAGCCCCTGTAGATAGATAATAGATTGACAACAAATTGGCAAAACAGTATTACGGAAGTAAAAATACAACTACGAATTTTCAAGCAGCAAATTCATGTTGACTTTAGTGAAAAACTAATGTCCGACCTGTCTGCGCCTTTGCAAAGTAAAAGAATCTGTCCAGTAGCCGAATGAAAGAAACAAAGATCTTAAAACCTGAAAAGAAAAAAAAAAACATATTATACTGGTCTAGCACTGGCTTGTAACTTGGAGCCTTGAATAATTAATTACTACACACGCATGGTGAATGATTCGATGAATGTTTGGTTTACTAACAATCCTAATAGTGTTATGTACTGAGAACAATATATGAAAGTACCATTGTCATTATTGGAGCAACTTCTTTCTCCACACACTTTCGTACTTTCAGTCTTAAAGCTTGCTCCTCAGGAGTCAGAAGGTCATCAAAGTGAAAATAGTCTGAGGCTGACATTCAAAACATAAGAAACATTAGCAGGTTCAGGTAGTGCAAAACCAAGGGCTAGCAGTATTGTATTCGCTACGACACCCTAATTTTAAAAGGACCCAAGTAATGAAGAACAGGTTAAAGATATGGAAACACTTTCACAATATCAGTTTTCAAAACAATCTATCGCTAATCGAAACATACTCAAAAGCAAGACAAAACTGCATATAAATTTATGTGTGACAACATTTGTGTTTGATAATTTACTTTTAAAGCAAGACAAAACGCTGATATTAGTTACGAAATAAAGATCTTAATTATCCAGCTGTGAACTATGAATTGATATACATTAGTATCAAAAAGTTAGTACCAGAAACCCTAGGGGCACCATCAGATGTAACAAATTCCTGAAGCACTTCCATCACATATTCCCTCCACCATTCACCTAAAAATAATTCAATACAAAAGTAATTTTCAAAATCATAAAAAGTTGGTTCCTGATACACCATATATTGATGTGCACGACTCACTGAAAATTATGGGCACTTCTTGATCTGGTGGGGGGAAGGGTAAGTATTTAGCTTTCCTTGGATGTAGAACGATAGCACCGTGGACCGTGGCTCTCATCCAATCATTATGAGCGTGCCACCAAAGTGTCCCAACCTCGTATGAAAATATAATCCTGTACTTAAATAGTTATCTTTTCAATACAATCTATCGCTAATCGAAACATACTCAAAAGCAAGACAAAACTGCATATAAATTTATGTGTAACAACATTTGTGTTTGATAATTTACTTTTAAAGCAAGACAAAACGTTGATATTAGTTACGAAATAAAGATCTTAATTATCCAGCTATGAACTATGAATTGATATACATTAGTATCAAAAAGTTAGTACTAGAAACCCTAGGGGCACCATCAGATGTAACAAATTCCTGAAGCACTTCCATCACATATTTCCTCCACCATTCACCTAAAAATAATTCAATACAAAAGTATTTTTCAAAACTTTAAAAAGTTGGTTCCTGATACACCATATATTGATGTGCACGACTCACTGAAAATTATGGGCACTTCTTGATCTGGTGGGGGGAAGGGTAAGTATTTGGCTTTCCTTGGGTGTAGAACGATAGCACCATGGACTGTGGCTCTCATCCAATCATTATGAGCGTGCCACCAAAGTGTCCCAACCTCGTATGAAAATATAATCCTGTACTTAAATAGTTATCTTTACATGATAATAAAACTTCCATGAATTATATTAGACAAAAAAAACCTTTTGTTCCTAAGCAATAGTAGATCCTATTACTAAAAAAACCTTTGGATGATAAATAAATATATTAAATAGAACATGGTGTAAATCCTTATACATTAAATTCGTTTTTTTTTAATCCTCATCAAAGCTTGAATATATATAATTTCATTTTTAAACATAAGAGCACGCTGGCAGACCTTGTGCGTCAGCATAGCACACGTTGGTTTCCCTGCAGAGAACATGCATTCCATTTGACTGAAATATCAAACCTGGAACTTCCTTCGTTTCTTTTCAGCTGCAGCCCGGTTGTGACAATCATTGATAGTAGGTGGCTTTATAATCTTCATAAAAGGCTGAAATCCTGAAACATAAACGAACAAAATTAAGAAAATCTTAACACATAAAAAAAACGATATTAAGGTTTGAAGAAAAAGTAGATTATGAATGAACCGTGATTTTTTATGGAGGTTTATATGTTTGATTAGGGTTACCTAAGTTGTAGGATTCTCATATTTATCTCATTAAAATGGTCAATAATTGGTTGCGTAGGTTTATAGATTTGGTTTTGCAAGATATAATCCAAGAAATGTGTTTGGTCTAGTGGTAATCAACTTTGTTGATGTTACCAACACCCCAAGTTCGAATCCATCAACGTACATTTTTTACACAAATAAAATTTGAATTTAAAAAAAAAAAAATAAATGTTTAATGAATAATTTTGCCACGTGGCATGATGAGTTGGAATTAATGACCGCTTACTGGGCATTAATGCCCGCTTACTGGGCATTTAAGGCCGCTTACTGGGCAATATGGCATTTGATGACGTCATACGCATATTGTTATATATATATATATATATATATATATATATATATATATATATATATATATATATATATATATATATATATATATATATATATATATACTAGACTTCAAAGCCCGCCCAATGGGCGGGCATGACTTGTAATTATAGTTTTCATGGCCCGCCCAATGGGCGGGCATGACTTGTAAGCCCTCCCGGGCATATAAGCCCGCCCACAGGGCGGGCATGACTTGTGATTATCGTTGAAAAAAGTAAATTTACCAAAAATAAAGATACAAACATACTAAATTACATATGTTGCATACCAATAACTAATACATTCGTCTAATGCGTTGGGCGGGCTATTATTATTATTATTATATGTCATATGTCTAATTCCTTCATGTAGATGTTTAACCATTTTACTGAACTTAAATAATCAAAAAATCCTTTTACAAACTCATCAAAATTTGCAATTCATCCACGATTACACTCTAAATAAACTTAAATCCGCTAATAATCTCAAAAGTTCATTTCTCACTAATATTCTTCACATGCGAAGGTACTCTAACTAAAGTTAGTGATTTTAGCCACTTTGAGTACCCAACTGACCGATGTTCCTGAAATTGTTGGCACTTTGAGTACCCACCGCCTTCTAAAATATATTATGCGACTTTTAACTTGGTAGGTAAGTCAAGGTTTATAATTATCGTTGGAAGGTATTATTTAACGAAAAATAAGATATAAACATATAAATTTGTATTTTTAATGCATTAACAATGACAAATACTTGAGGGTTAACAATTATAGAATAGTGAAAAGGTATAAATTTATTCTTATGAAGATGTATATGATCTAGATTCAAATTTGAAATAAAACAATTTTCAATCCGTTGATGCTCTTCACTTTAGAGAGGGCCACTGACCACTGAAGAAGTAGTCGTACTTGCGACAATGTTTTACGTTTACTTACGTTAATAGTCTTTGAAAAACACATCGCAACAGGGAATTGGGTAAGGTGAAAGTTTAGTGCCATCTTAGTATCAAAAGGGTTAAAGATTTCATTCGTCAAATGAAACTCTTTTGCTCACAATCTCATCACAATAAATTAAAATTGGCCTATTTAAAACATAACGTGAAATTATTTAAAACATGACTTATAATTATAATTTTTATGGTCTTAGTTAACGGAAAATTATTTTTAAGGACGTCTATTTTATTTAATTTTGTTACAGTATTGGTTTACGTTTAAAAATTTTTAAGAAAATGAGAGCTTGACGTACATTTTAATTGTTTTTTTGTAATTTAAAAATAGAAGATTTGTTTTGTTATTTTTAAATTTTTAGTAATTTTCATGTTGTTAGTTAACGGAAAATTATTTTTAAGGATGTCTATTTTAATGTAAATTCATTTTTAAGGACGGTGAGTTTAACTAATATTTTGATGGTATTAGTTTACGTTATATATTTTTTTAAGAAAGATGAGCTTGGCGTATATTTTAAATGTTAATGGGTTTAATTTTTGGGATAATTACTAAAATAGCCCGATTGCCCAAGTGCTAAGAGTATCCGGCCCGCTCACAGAAAATTCCCCCCTTAGCCCAGGGCAACTGATCCGACGGACCACAGGACGCCACGTCACCGACCAGAGTACCTCAACAACTGTTGCTACGATGTATAAGGGATGTATTGTATTTTGGGAAACTTTTGAATTTTGGGCAACAAATACATGAACAAAAGGATATTTTGGTCATTTTGCGTGCATTTAAATTAGGTAGTTTTTTTTTTAAATATATCAGCCTGTAATTCGATTACAATTCATTACAGAAAACACATCAATACACAAACAGCTTCTTTTCCATAGACAAAGCATCACACAAGTAACAAATCATAATTCCTTAACAGCCTGTAATTCGATATGCCGATTCAGTTGTACCGTTGTAAAATCGTTGTTCGATCTACAGTGAAGTTGCTTGCAGAAGTCAAAGAAATTTTGTCGAAGGATAAAAAGCGGGAAAGGTTGTTTAGAAACACAGTCTTTGGTCCGTGGTTGGATATTCGGTTTTTCGATAATGACTGCTCTTTGATGCATTTTGTTTTACAACATCAGGTAAAAGTTTCTAACATATCGTCCGATTCCCCACCATTGCAGTTCAAAATTGGGGATGATTTGCAGTTAAAACTAGGGGATGATTTGTTAGAGTTCGGGCGTAAGGAATTTTGTTTAATAACAGGGTTTCGATTTGGGAAAGTTTGTAAAAATGAAAATAAAGCAAATGCATTTCGTGACCGCGTATTTCCAGAAAAAAAGACAGATGGTATAAAAACTGTATATGGCAGTGATTGTTTGAAACTACTTAAAGATCCAAATAGGTTCTTAGCTCTTTCGGATGAGGATGCTATTAGGTTGTGTCTTTTGATAGTTGCTATGTTGGTGTTTATGGGTATTGAAGAAAGGAATTGTATCCCTAATCATATACTGTCTTTGGTGGAGGACTTTGATGCTTGGAACGTTTTTCCCTGGGGTGAATACATGTGGCATAAATTTTATCAAAGGACTGTGAATGTTGTTGAGAGACACAGACCAGTACATTTGGAGAAGTTGGAAAAAAACCCATATTATAATGCGACATACAATCTATACGGTTTTGCTTGGGCTTTCAAGGTATGCCATACTTTCTACTCTGTACTAAAGTTCAATACTATTGTTATATATATGTATCCGGTGTACAAAATGTTTGTATCTGTTTTCTATCCATTACTAGGTTTTTTGTATTAGATATATATATTGAATATATAGTTTTGAACACGGTAATAACCTGCAGTTTGAGCATTTTTCTTTTCCACATTATATACATTTTAAACAACCACATATTTCAGATATGGATTTTGGAGACATTTCCTAAAAGCCGCAACTGGTGGGCGAAAGACACGAACGTCATTCCACGAGGTCTTGCTTGGTCTAAATGTCAAAAGTTTCGAAGATCAGACCATATAACACTATTTGGACCGGTAAGCACCGCACTATCTTTGAAGGCTAATTTGTTGGACCCTTATTTAAATTTGTTCACATACAAAGTTATTTACTATTTGTTTTTTTAGGAGTCAGTTCCTATTAAGGCACTTTATGCCACCAAACGCGAATTGAGACAACCGTGGTGTATTGCCAGCATCCCCTTTATAAAGGGTTTGTCTGATTCAGACCTGTCAAGTGCAGAGGAAGACCAACAACCGGATAGCGCAGACGATGATCACCAACCTGCTAGCGCAGAGGATGACCGCCAACCTGATAGCGCAGACGATGACAACCAACTTCGTAGATCAGAGGATCACCAACAAGCTGGTAGCGCAGACGATCAACATGAAGCACCAAGTTTAGAAACTTTAGATAAAAATAATGTTGAAAACGCCAAAGGTGTCCAATCAGGCGAAGGCCAAGATGAAAAGAATTTTGGAACAAATCCTATTTTGGGCAAGATATTTGATTTGCAAACTGATATTTCGTTGATAGCGAAGCACGTAGCGTCTGTCCCTAAACAAGACATTCGCGAGCTGCTTCAGAAGGTGAAAACAAAATTTTCAGAGTTAGAGACAGTTATTAACGAAAACACCGATGATCCAGATTTTCCAGTCAAGTCTGATGTCAACCCTGATATTTACATGGTTTGTATTCACCTTATATGTTTTATTCTCCTAACATTATACGAAGATCAATTCCTCGTTAAGTAACCTTATCTCATTTTGTCAACTACAGACCCCGTCATCACGTTGTGAAGATGATGTTGATAATGGTGTTACGCGCCGAGATGTTGATGATGATCATGCTGATGATGATGTCGATCATGCGCATCCAATGGAAGTTGACAATCCCGTTTGTTTAAAGGTTTACTTTTACTTTGTGTTTTTTTGGCATACGTTTATAAGTATCTCATTTCTCCGTTAATGTTTACTCTTTAATCTTACATTTAATTCATTAAATGTTGTATTATTTTGTCAACTACAGGCCACGCCATTAGCTTGTGAGGCTGATACTGGTGTTACGACCAGTGTTGCAGCCCATCACATGGAAATTGACATGGATGTTGGGCAGCAAGGCTACAACGAATCTCAGGTGGGTGGGATGGACGTTCTTGTAAAAGCATGTGAATTAGGGGTTACTCCTGACTTCCCTACTGTTGATCATCATCAACCTGCGAATCCAGTTGTGGCATCCCATGAGAAGGACATTAATCAAACAACATCCTTCGTCTACGGTGATGTATGTTATCTTGAAAAAAATACTTTTGCAAAATACAACCTTCCTTGTTTGCCTATTTATTTATACATCTTTATTGTACCAGTATCATCCGGTGGTGTATGATGATGTCATGAGTTATATAAACGACGGAGCGGATGTGACTAGTGTTTCGTTAGAAGAAGTAGCGTTTGATAATGAAAATGGTAAGGGTGTTGAGAATGCAAATGCTATTTTCGTGCATAAAGAACAAACAACCCCATTGCAGACATATGTTGAGGTACTTGGTTTACTTTAAATTTAAAAAGGTTAATAATTGTTCCTTTCTATGTGTTGTGGTCGGTGTTAATTACAACCTATGCTATGCAGGAAGACGAAACAACACCATTTCAACAAACACTCACCAACCATGGGTTTGCAAATGTGGTCGGTCCCAGTGACAAACCTTGCTTGCACTCTGTTTTTTCTGAACGTAAAAAGAAGAAAATCCAAAAGAGAAAGAATGCGCATAAAGTTGCTCTAGTGGCTAAAGCCTTTAAATCAAAGCACGATAAGTTTTTTGAATCTCTGAATTCAGAGAACGTCCAATCCGCACGACTGACCAGAGCAGCTACTTGCAGAAAGAAGTTGATTGAGCCTATAGTCATTTTAGATGTAAAGCACCGTAAAACATTGATACTGAAATCACTATCTGGTTGGCCTATGCTAATATATGGTATGTGTCTTTTCAGGACGTATCTGGAAACCCAAGAACTCGGTCAATTACTGAGTTCTATTCGGCCAACCCAGATCCTTTTGTTGAGGTAGTCTGATTTGTTATTCTTAAATTAACAATATTATGATTCTTTTATTGTTAATCATTTATTTGTTTATTTTAGGATCTGACTCGACATCCCAAATTGAAAAAGGACAAGGTGTCTCTGCCTGATTCGCTTCGTGTTTATTTAAAGCAAAAAAAAACAAAAAGCTATAAGTTTCCATGGGGCGGTCGTAACATTGTTTCTGATATGAAATTTTGGCTAGCGTTGGCATGTCTTGAAGATTGTAAAGGCGGTTGGCTGTATGACTATGTAAGGAACCATCATCACTATCTGGTCAAATACATTTGTATATACTTTTGATTGAGTAACCACTATAAGTTTTTATAATTTTTGTTTTGTGTACACAGCACTTGGATATATGGTTTGACCTTATGTGGTCACTTAGACCAAGCAATGCTGATTGGACCTTGGCAGGTTCTCTGTTCGCCCGACATATCTTGGCTGGTCAGATGTACAGTCATTATTCAGATGGAACAAGCTACCCTGTGGCTTGGCGAGATGTTGAAAAGGTTAGTTTGCCACAATCCTTTTTAAATATAATTTTAAGTGTATGCATATTAATATGTACATTCCTTTGTCTATATTAGGTTTATTTCCCCGTGAATGAACCTGATAAACACTGGTGTCTCGCTGAGCTTCACCTATGTACTGGTGTTGTTTCATTTTATGACACTCTTGGGTTGGTACATGGCAATGGTGCACGGTGGTGGAGAACTTTGAAAAGAATGTTGCCAAAACAACTTACCATGTATCTGGTTGAGCAGGGTATATTGGCGAGCAAGGGCATATCAGCCGAGGAATATAAAATAACATACCAGTGTCCTGCAGTCCCTAAACAAGCAGACGTATATGGCGATTGCGGTGTATGGGTATGTATTATTTTATACCGATTGTGCCACAACCAACCGCTGGAAGTAGATGACCCGCTTCAAACAGCGGTAGCATACCGTGAGCGGATGCTTCAATACTTGTGGAAGCACAAGGAGTTAATAAACAATGTTTAATGGTATTTGGAAGGTAGTAGAGTTGATTTATAAATCTGTAACCCAAAATACAATTTACTATTATCTAGTAATCGTTGTTGTTTGTAACCGGTCAATAACATGTAACCCAACAATTTGAATTAGGTAGGAGCAGCAGCACCTACTGCATCAGTGCATTTCACCAACTGCATTAATATCTGACATGAAATATATTTATCCCTTTAAACAATCCCAAAAACAGGGGTGAATTAAAACAGCAATTCAACAGTTAACAAAACAATTAGATAATAACCACGAATTTGAGTAACACACTTTTTTAGATAAAGACTACACATTACATTAACTTCAACGAAACAGGTTTTTGTAACAAACATCAAGATAAAGACTAAACATAGCATACAATTCGCCAAGACAAGTGTTAGGAATTCAGGAAATAAGATATTTCTTGTTGCCGCCGAAAGTGTAAAGCTGGTTCCTGCCGATAGTTGTGGTTCCTGCTGAAGCTCAATGCTGCTGATAGTTATATCTTGTTTCTGCCGACAGTAGTTAATACTGCAGGTTTTATTGTTAGTTATCCCGTATGTTTAGAAAGTTTGTTATATTTATTTATAGAAGAGATTGATGTATATCTCTTCACACGTTTTCTTGTATGACGGGTAAGGTTAAGGAGTTCTTGTTAGTATAAAAGAAACACCCGTGTATGAGTTATGTACAAAGAATCTATAATCAGTGTCAAGCTATGAGGAATAAGAGTGTTTAATTCAAGAAAAAACTTTGTGATTTGGTGTTGATCCCAGATGAGGCCTTGATAGATCTTTGTTAATTATATTAGATATGAATGTAAAACAATATGTATAGAAACTGTGTAGGATCGTGCCTCTTGATAGATATTTGAGCCAAAAGAACTTTTACATAGCTTATTTAAACACAAGCCAACTACTATGAGAATCTCTGTATAATAAACTTGTGCTTATGGGGAAACTAAACACAAGAGTTGAAGAAGACAATGACTAAAAGACTTTGATCCTCTATGGATCTTGTATTAACTATTTTCTTTGGAATTGGATGCAAAACACAATGTCGTATGTTTCTCTTCCTAAAATAACAAACATACAAAAAATACGCCATGACCAGCAGTAACAAACACTGCCAGCAGAAACTAAACAATGCTACCAGCAGGAACC
>CP139505.1:338404948-338438911 GCA_021014915.2 Artemisia tridentata subsp. tridentata | reverse complement strand
TTTCAAAAAACGTAAAGAAAAATTTGGAGTACATATGATGTCACTACAACAAAAGAGAGGATGGGCGACGGTGGTTTCGGCGGGGACAGCAATGTCCCCGCAGAAACTCGCTAAACGACAAAATAGTTGCTGACCTGGCGCAGAGTCTCGCTGACCAGTTACAAAATTTTCAACGCGACTTTTCGGCGGGGACATGTCCCCGCCGAAAGTCTTTAACGTATTGGACAAAGTTTGACCAAAATTAGAGCGCTTAATTCTTCCCGCGTTTTTTTCCCGCACTGTCTTTCAGCGGGGACATGTCTTTCAGCGGGGACATGTCCCCGCTGAAAACTATAAGTTTATTTTTAGTTTTTGGCTCCAAAAAGATAAGTTTATTACCGCCAAAATTTATTGTCTTTTGGCGGGGACAAGTCCCCGCCGAAAGTGGCCCGCCAATTTTTTCCTTTTTCCCCGCCAATTTTTTACTTATATATATCGTATAATGAAATTATCACAAAACATGTAAATTTTCACAAAAACACACACACTTAACAATGGATGGTTTAACGCCGGAACAGGAATGGTCAAAGGCTTTATCACACGAGCTCCTGTATAATGAAATTATACTTCATTGGGGCTGGGAAATTTTTGATGAATATGGTTCTTATGAGAACTGTGCACCGTGGCAGAGAGACAAGATTCTGGAATGGTTGAGGAGAAAGCCGTATTATAGAGAGTATTTGGAAGAGCTAGATGCTGCTGAAGCTCAACGTGCTGCTGAAGGTCAAGCTGCTGCTGTTGGAGGTGACGATGAAGCTGAAAGCACGTTGGACCTCGACACCGAATTTGGTAATCTTGAAAATAGAGTAACAAATCTCGAAGCTACGTTTGCACGTATCAAGGAAATGAGAGCAAGGAAGGGAAAAGATGGTGCGAGTTCCAGCAAAGCGGGAAGTAGCCGCAAAAAAAAAATAAACGGGCTGCTTCATTTGGTTGTCGAGTTGTTTAGTTTGAGTTGTTTCGTTTGGTTGTCTAGTTGTTTAGTTTGAGTTGTTTCGTTTGAGTTGTTTCGTTTGGTTGTCGTGTTTTAAATAAAATGTTTGCCTTCGTGTTTGTTAATTGTGATATTGTTTCTTCAAATAAGGTCATAAACCCAAACACCCTTTTGGTGCAGGAAATAAGCAATCCCAAACACCCCTGTTTGGACAGCATAAACCAAACGGCTCTTGTGGGCTATTGTTAACAAGGAAGGCATAAACCAAACGGCCCTGTTTGGACAACATAAACCAAACGGCCCCTTATGGTTGAATCTTGATGGATACTTAAGTTTTCACAACAACAACAACATCATTGGAAGTAATTTACCAAACAGCATAAACCAAACGGCCCTTCGTTAAACATCTCCTCAGTTTTCACAACAACCTACTTACGAAGATTTCCCATATCACCTAGCATGTCATTATAAAGGTCGTGAAATAAGGCAGCTGAATCAGTTGTGTGTTTGTTTGGATGCATATACACTTTTAGCATTTTATTGAGTACCATTATCTGGTGATTCAGTTTGATGCAGTTTGAGCACTCTGTATTTCCAGGACTTGATGTTGAAGGTCCTGCAGTGTAACGAGTTGGAGTTGTGGATGGTCTTGCGGAATGAGTTGGAGGCGTTGAAGCTCCAACAGAAGCGGTCATTTTGGCTAGTCGTTCCTCCTTCCATAAAAAAAATCGCATCCATACTCCTTTGTCCCACCCTGTTAAAGAGTAAAAATTATTATTTTTAACAACTAACCAAATTATTTAAATAACACACAAAAAAGTATGTAATTGTTCACCTTGGATAAAGGACACGCATAGTATTGTTTACCACGGGAGTGAGATCGATGCGATTTTCGCAGAATTACGTCTCCTCGTCCACAAGGACAAGCAAAAGCTTCAAATTCCGCCATCTTCACCATGATAACAGTGTGTGTTTGTGGTTGTGAGGATTTGAGAGTGTATAATGTGTTTTTGTGGTTAAGAGCAGATCTGCTAACTGATATATATGGTAAAAAAAATAGATCTTTTGGTGGGAAGTTTTGGCGCCAAAATTTCGGCGGGCTTTTTGGGTGGGAAGTTTTGGTGGGAAAGTTTAACATCTCGTGTACAACTCGACAAGCAAATGAAACAACTCGGCTCATTAGTTAGGAATTGCATCTTTCAAACAACTCGGCTCGTTCGTTAAACATCTCGTGTATAACCATAACATCTCGGCTCGTTCGTTAAACATCTCGTGTATAACCATAACATCTCGGCTCGTTCGTTAAACAACTCGTGTATAACCATAACATCTCGGCTCGTTCGTTAAACATCTCCTGTATAACCATAACATCTCGTCTCGTTCGTTAAACAACTCGTGTATAACCATAACATCTCGGCTCGTTCGTTAAACATCTCGTGTGTAACCATAACATCTCGGCTCGTTCGTTAATCATCTCGTGTATAACCATCACATATCGGCTTGTTCGTTAAACATCTCGTGTATAACCATAACATCTCGGCTCGTTCGTTAAACATCTCGTGTATAAACATAACATCTCGGCTCGTTCGTTAAACAACTCGTGTATAACCATAACATCTCGGCTCGTTCGTTAAACATCTCGTGTATAACCATCACATATCGGCTCGTTCGTTAAACATCTCGTGTATAACCATAACATCTCGGCTCGTTCGTTAAACATCTCGTGTATAAACATAACATCTCGGCTCGTTCGTTACACAAATCGTGTATAACCATAACATCTCGGCTCGTTCGTTAAACA
This sequence comes from Artemisia tridentata subsp. tridentata, assembly GCA_021014915.2. Classification (NCBI taxonomy): domain Eukaryota; kingdom Viridiplantae; phylum Streptophyta; class Magnoliopsida; order Asterales; family Asteraceae; genus Artemisia; species Artemisia tridentata. The sequence continues at coordinate 338,436,137 of CP139505.1, read as the reverse complement.
TCTCGTGTATAACCATCACATATCGGCTCGTTCGTTAAACATCTCGTGTATAACCATAACATCTCGGCTCGTTCGTTAAACATCTCGTGTATAAATATAACATCTCGGCTCGTTCATTAAACAACTCGTGTATAACCATAACATCTCGGCTCGTTCGTTAAACATCTCGTGTATAACCATAAATCTCGGCTCGTTCGTTAAACATCTCGTGTATAACCATAACATCTCGGCTTGTTCGTTAAACATCTCGTGTATAACCATAACATCTCGGCTCGTTCGTTAAACATCTCGTGTGTAACCATAACATCTCGGCTCGTTCGTTAATCATCTCGTGTATAACCATCACATATCGGCTCGTTCGTTAAACATCTCGTGTATAACCATAACATCTCGTCTCGTTCGTTAAACAACTCGTGTATAACCATAACATCTCAACTCGTTCGTTAAACATCTCGTGTATAACCATAACATCTCGGCTCGTTCGTTAAACAACTCGTGTATAACCATAACATCTCGGCTCGTTCGTTAAACATCTCCTGTATAACCATAACATCTCGTCTCGTTCGTTAAACAACTCGTGTATAACCATAACATCTCGGCTCGTTCGTTAAACATCTCGTGTGTAACCATAACATCTCGGCTCGTTCGTTAATCATCTCGTGTATAACCATCACATATCGGCTCGTTCGTTAAACATCTCGTGTATAACCATAACATCTCGGCTCATTCGTTAAACATCTCGTGTATAAACATAACATCTCGGCTCGTTCGTTAAACAACTCGTGTATAACCATAACATCTCGGCTCGTTCGTTAAACATCTCGTGTATAACCATCACATATCGGCTCGTTCGTTAAACATCTCGTGTATAACCATAACATATCGGCTCGTTCGTTAAACATCTCGTGTATAAACATAACATCTCGGCTCGTTCGTTAAACAACTCGTGTATAACCATAACATCTCGGCTCGTTCGTTAAACATCTCATGTATAACCATAACATCTCGTCTCGTTCGTTAAACATCTCGTGTATTACCATCACATATCGGCTCGTTCGTTAAACATCTCGTGTATAACCATAACATCTCGGCTCATTCGTTAAACAACTCGTGTATAAACATAACATCTCGGCTCGTTCGTTAAACAACTCGTGTATAACCATAACATCTCGGCTCGTTCATTAAACATCTCATGTATAACCATAACATCTCGTCTCGTTCATTAATCATCTCGTGTATAACCATCACATATCGGCTCTGTAATACCTGAAATTTGAAAACATGCAAAATAACCAAAATGCCCTTACAAATTTAAAATTTTATTTAAAAGCTTATAAATCACCAAATAAATCCCAAACCATCGGGAATGAACTAGATATGAATCCAAATAATTTTTGTGACTACATTTCAACATTTTAAAAAGTACAAAAATATGCAAATAATTATTATGGCCGGTTGATATTATTTCGTGTATTATTATTATTATTATTATTAATTCAATTTAAATTAAATAAAATACAAGATAATCACCAATAAAATTAGGAAATTATTATATTCAGTATTTGATAAGTCTTGGACCGAAATCCTTGCCAAAAATCAGTATTTGAGTCGGTTTATAAATTATTCCCTATATATATATAATTTCCGAAAACCCTAAAACCTTAGAAACTCTAAACAAAATTCGATCTGCTACAATTTGACTTGGAAAAATTCGTGGGTTATTTTCTGGCATTGCTTGACATCTAAGGAAGCTAGAAAAATTGGTTAGAAGGTCGTGGGTTCATTCATTCAATCGCTAGGATTTTTGATTTGTCGAACTTTGCATTCGAGAAGGTATAATTCTATATATCCCTTTCACACGTTCGATTCTTCATGAAGTATTTTTATTATGTTATTAAGATCATATAAGTCCTAAATAAAATATATAACATGGATCATGCAAACTTGAATGGTCATACGAATTTTAAATAGCTAAAACACACTTAATTCCCAAATATTAGTATACAATTTTTCTGGGTTGTTCTCATAATTTTTACATGTTCTATGATGATCATATAAGTCTCGAAAAATAGTTATTTGATTTGTGGAAGCTTAATTCATGTGTTCTTGAATTGTTTGTGTAATCGGATTTTAATGAAAAAGAAAGAAAATATAGAAAACCCTAGTAGCGATTTAGGGTTAGGGTTTGTATGTATAGATCTGGTCATTTAAGGCATATTAATGATTGGTAATTATTATTTGATGATTATATGAGCTAGGGTTTGTAATTGCTATTACAAAAGTATATACGATTTGTAAAATAAATAACAAGGACCTGTTTTGCCAACTTTGGAACTTAAAGGTTATTTTATAATGTTAATTAGATCAGTATAAATGTATAAAAATTATAAGATGAGGTCCTTATGTGTAAAATATGCAAGATAATGATTTATTGGTAAATTAATGGTTCGAATTAGAAATTTATAAATTAGAAGGACTAAAAGTGTAAATTCATGAAACTTATGATTGTTTGGTGTAAATAATATCAGTAGGGAGGTAATATGTAATTTTGGGTATTTATGGGGTCAAGGTGTAATTAAAATAAAGTAAGGATGTAAATTGTAATATTTGTAAATTAAAGGGATTAATTATGTAAATATGAGAAACATGGAGGTGTAATTCGTACCATATGATAGTGTGAGGGTATATTCTGTAATTTAGTAATTTTAAGGGCTTGTGATGTAATTATGAATATTGGTGAGGGTTAGATTGTAAATTAAGTAACTATAAGGTCTACTTTGTAAACTTTAATAACTATAAGGGTGTAAAGTGTAAATAATGAAACTTAAAGAACTAAAGATGTAATTCTGATTTAAAAGAGGTATTTAAATTAGTAACTTGTGATATTTCATTTAAAACCCTTAATTTTGATATGTTTACTTTTAAAACCCTAAGTTATGGAAACTTGACAAAATGAACCTTGAACTATCTTAACTTGCTAAAATGTACCCTATTTCCATAATAGTATTAATTAATGACTTAACAAGAATTGATACTTAAATCTTTCTAATTGAGGAAACTTTATAAAAATGGAAACTTACTTGAGATGGAAAGATAACTGAAACCCTTGTAATTTTGTCCTCTACTCCTCTAGGTGTGAAGAAGGAGTAACTCGATCTTTTTCAGCCTTTTGTCTTTGTTCTTGCTTGCTAATAAGGTACAGATATTCTGCCCTTCTTGTAAGGAGCCTTCGTTTATCTTGATCTCTTGTTTCGATTCGTTTAGGATTCCCCAAACCATTGCTATGTACCCTTGTTTGTGAACCTTAGACTTGAATCTTTGTTTCGAACCTTTGCCTTGATCTTTGCCTTGAACCACTATGAACCTTGATTTTAACCTTTCCATAAACCCTTACTTGAACCCTAATATGCTTGATATTGAAATTGAATGAGAAAACCTTGTATTTAATTATGAAAATGTTTTAAGAAGACCATTTTAAAACTAGCTTATTGAAAACTATTTTAAAGACTATCTTTATGAGAACCAGTTTAAAAGATTATTTTATGGGAACTATTTTAAAAAGAATGTTTTCAGATGATCGTTTAGATTGAACTTTGACCTACTTATGGATATGACCTACTTGAACTAAAGTGAATTGAACCCATTGATATGTAAACACGAACTCGAAACTTGAACTTGACTTGTACACTTGATACTTGACCTTGACTTTGACCACAGTTTGAGACTACGAGCCATACTAGGCATGAGGGTTTCATGTCCTTGTCATTGTTGCACCAATGGCTTGACTTTTGGGTAGGAAAGTGATTACCTATCCCGTCCCTGCCATGACTTGATACTTGACTTGCGCGTAGACGAAGACATTGTGGCAGCCTACAGGGGCGCATGGATGCATCCTAGATTAGTATTGTACATGACTTGATTTACTTGTATTGCTTAGTGATATGATGGGTGTGTGCGATACACGTCATTCACTCTTGGGAGCACGCGACTCCAACCCTTGGAGGTATCCCCTCATATTATACTTGTCATACCGAGGTCACCCCTCCGTATACATGTATACTTGTTACTTGATTGATATGATATGTTCTGGGCTCGTAGAGGATTGTTGTATCTGTTTATCTTTTCGTTTACCTTATCTTTTTCCAATTGTACATTATTCCTTAATTGTTTCCTATGCCTTTACTCTTGATAACCGTTTTACATTTACATTTCGTAAACCTTTATTGCGGCTTGTTATCGTTATATCTGTTCACTGAGCTCTCGTAGCTCAGCCGCATTTTTCTTTTCCTGCGGCAGGTATTTAAGCTAGGAAGCTGGGTTTTGCTTTGGGATGAGAGCAACTTTGAGTGAAGCATGGACCTTAGTACCTTAGTTCTACCATTTGAGAATTGATTTGTTTAGTACTTCACTTATTTCATTTCATTGTCTTGTTGAACTTGATATAAGTCTTGTTGGCTTATTATCTTTTGGTTTAATGTTAAGACTTCCGCTGTTTTATTATTACTTGTTCTGATGTGAAACCATAGCATTGTGACATCTTTGCCCTTCTCGGGTCGGGGTGTTACAATTTATGGTATCAGAGCCAGGTTTGGACCCTTAGGTTTCCCGAAAACCCTTAGGCTTAGGCCATTGACCTGTGAGGATTGGGTAGACATTAGGTTTTCTTTCGCGCACTCTCTTTTCCTGTCCTGCTCTGTCATTTTCCCTTTGCTCTTACTAATCGTTTTGACAATCATTCAGATGGTGAACACGCGATTTACCCAGTACACTGATGGGAATGATGGCCCTGATTTCCAGGCCATGATAGCTGCTGCTATGGCTACTGCTATTCCTGAGTTGGTGACCCAAGTCACCAATAACATCAGAAATGGGGCAAGTTCTTCTGGTGGTGGTGGTGATGCTCCACCCACTGCTCCTCCCGCCGCTCCACCCGTCGGTATTCATGTATGGATTGAGAGGTTCAACAAGCTTAAGCCTCTCTCTTTCAAGTCCGCTGCTACTCCCCATGAGGCAGAGGACTGGATTACACACGTCGAGAAGTTGTTTAGGGTTCTCGGATGTGCTGACGAGTTTAAAACTCGTTTGGCCACATTCAAGCTGGAAGGTGACGCTCTTAATTGGTGGACTACTCTTGTTCAAGCAAAAGGAGATAATTACGCAGAGACCTGTTCTTGGGCGGACTTCATTGAGGTGTTCTATAGGCAGTATATTCCATTATCGGAGCATCAGAGATACGAGAGAGATTATGCGACGATTCGTCAAGGGCATCGTGAGTCTTCTGGTGAGTTTATGCAGCGATTCTTGCGCTTGGCCAGCTTTGTTGGGCCGGAGGTTACTGGGGATGCTCATCGTCAGGCTCGTCATTTCAAGTGGGCATTGAAGAGGTGGGTATTAGACCGTATCGTGAACTTTGAACACGAGGATGTGGCTGCTGTTGCGGATGCTGCCCGCAACATTGAGTTGTTACATGCGGACGAGGGTTCTAATAAACGGGATAGAGATGGAAATCGGGTGAACTCTAAGGAGCAAGGTCGCCTGGACCAAGGCTATGAGCAGCAAAGGCGGTCTAATAAGAGTTTTGAATCACGAGATCAGATGGATCGTAGTTATGATCAGAAAGGTCGGGATTCGAAGTTAAATTCTAATCAGGGTGGTGATCGTCACTGGCGCAGCGACAGTCAGAGGAAGTGGAAGGATCAGTCTTCCAAGGACTACCAGCAGAATCGGGTGTCTGGATCAAATACTCAGAAGGGATCAGCTGAGAACCTACCTACTCCAGTTAGTTGTGCTTATTGTGGAAAGTATCATTCGGGAGTTTGTCGTAAGGCTTCGGGTGCTTGCTATGGATGTGGATCCACTGGACATATGGTGAAGGATTGCCCTAAGAATCCATCGGCACTTGGAAAATATCTTGACCCTCCTCCTCCTACTTCTAGTTCCGGTCGTGTTTTCATGCTTTCTCGTGACCAGGCAGGCAAGGCGTCTGGTATGTGATTGTTTCGTTTCCGTTCTATTTTCCTTTCCGTTTTCTTGCAAATTTCGAGGACGAAATTTTTTGTTAGAGGGGAAGAAGTTGTAATACCTGAAATTTGAAAACATGCAAAATGACCAAAATGCCCTTACAAATTTAAAAATTTATTTAAAAGCTTATAAATCACCAAATAAATCCCAAACCATCGGGAATGAACTAGATATGAATCCAAATAATTTTTGTGACTACATTTCAACATTTTAAAAAGTAAAAAAATATGCAAATAATTATTATGGCCGGTTGATATTATTTCGTGTATTATTATTATTATTATTAATTCAATTTAAATTAAATAAAATACAAGATAATCACCAATAAAATTAGGAAATTATTATATTCAGTATTTGATAAGTCTTGGACCAAAATCCTTGCCAAAAATCAGTATTTGAGTCGGTTTATAAATTATTCCCTATATATATATAATTTCCGAAAACCCTAAAACCTTAGAAACTCTAAACAAAATTCGATCTGCTACAATTCGACTTGGAAAAATTCATGGGTTATTTTCTGGCATTGCTTGACATCTAAGGAAGCTATAAAAATTGGTTAGAAGGTCGTGGGTTCATTCATTCAATCGCTAGGATTTTTGATTTGTCGAACTTTGCATTCGAGAAGGTATAATTCTATATATCCCTTTCACACGTTCGATTCTTCATGAAGTATTTTTATTATGTTATTAAGATCATATAAGTCCTAAATAAAATATATAACATGGATCATGCAAACTTGAATGGTCATACGAATTTTAAATAGCTAAAACACACTTAATTCCCAAATATTAGTATACGATTTTTCTGGGTTGTTCTTATAATTTTTACATGTTCTATGATGATCATATAAGTCTCGAAAAATAGTTATTTGATTTGTGGAAGCTTAATTCATGTGTTCTTGAATTGTTTGTGTAATCGGATTTTAATGAAAAAGAAAGAAAATATAGAAAACCCTAGTAGCGATTTAGGGTTAGGGTTTGTATGTATAGATCTGGTCATTTAAGGCATATTAATGATTGGTAATTATTATTTGATGATTATATGAGCTAGGGTTTGTAATTGCTATTACAAAAGTATATACGATTTGTAAAATAAATAACAAGGACTTATTTTGCCAACTTTGGAACTTAAAGGTTATTTTTATAATGTTAATTAGATCAGTATAAATGTATAAAAATTATAAGATGAGGTCCTTATGTGTAAAATATGCAAGATAATGATTTATTGGTAAATTAATGGTTCGAATTAGAAATTTATAAATTAGAAGGACTAAAAGTGTAAATTCAGGAAACTTATGATTGTTTGGTGTAAATAATATCAGTAGGGAGGTAATATGTAATTTTGGGTATTTATGGGGTCAAGGTGTAATTAAAATAAAGTAAGGATGTAAATTGTAATATTTGTAAATTAAAGGGATTAATTATGTAAATATGAGAAACATGGAGGTGTAATTCGTACCATATGATAGTGTGAGGGTATATTCTATAATTTAGTAATTTTAAGGGCTTGTGATGTAATTATGAATATTGGTGAGGGTTAGATTGTAAATTAAGTAACTATAAGGTCTACTTTGTAAACTTTAATAACTATAAGGGTGTAAAGTGTAAATAATGAAACTTAAAGAACTAAAGATGTAATTCTGATTTAAAAGAGGTATTTAAATTAGTAACTTGTGATATTTCATTTAAAACCCTTAATTTTGATATGTTTACTTTTAAAACCCTAAGTTATGGAAACTTGACAAAATGAACCTTGAACTATCTTAACTTGCTAAAATGTACCCTATTTCCATAATAGTATTAATTAATGACTTAACAAGAATTGATACTTAAATCTTTCTAATTGAGGAAACTTTATAAAAATGGAAACTTACTTGAGATGGAAAGATAACTGAAACCCTTGTAATTTTGTCCTCTACTCCTCTAGGTGTGAAGAAGGAGTAACTCGATCTTTTTCAGCCTTTTGTCTTTGTTCTTGCTTGCTAATAAGGTACAGATATTCTACCCTTCTTGTAAGGAGCCTTCGTTTATCTTGATCTCTTGTTTCGATTCGTTTAGGATTCCCCAAACCATTGCTATGTACCCTTGTTTGTGAACCTTAGACTTGAATCTTTGTTTCGAACCTTTGCCTTGATCTTTGCCTTGAACCACTATGAACCTTGATTTGAACCTTGCCATAAAACCTTGACTTGAACCCTAATATGCTTGATATTGAAATTGAATGAGAAAGCCTTGTATTTAATTATGAAAATGTTTTAAGAAGACCATTTTAAAACTAGCTTATTGAAAACTATTTTAAAGACTATCTTTATGAGAACCAGTTTAAAAGATTATTTTATGGGAACTATTTTAAAAAGAATGTTTTCAGATGATCGTTTAGATTGAACTTTGACCTACTTATGGATATGACCTACTTGAACTAAAGTGAATTGAACCCATTGATATGTAAACACGAACTCGAAACTTGAACTTGACTTGTACACTTGATACTTGACCTTGACTTTGACCACAGTTTGAGACTACGAGCCATACTAGGCATGAGGGTTTCATGTCCTTGTCATTGTTGCACCAATGGCTTGACTTTTGGGTAGGAAAGTGATTACCTATCCCGTCCCTGCCATGACTTGATACTTGACTTGCGCGTAGACGAAGACATTGTGGCAGCCTACAGGGGCGCATGGATGCATCCTAGATTAGTATTGTACATGACTTGATTTACTTGTATTGCTTAGTGATATGATGGGTGTGTGCGATACACGTCATTCACTCTTGGGAGCACGCGACTCCAACCCTTGGAGGTATCCCCTCATATTATACTTGTCATACCGAGGTCACCCCTCCGTATACATGTATACTTGTTACTTGATTGATATGATATGTTCTGGGCTCGTAGAGGATTGTTGTATCTGTTTATCTTTTCGTTTACCTTATCTTTTTCCAATTGTACATTATTCCTTAATTGTTTCCTATGCCTTTACTCTTGATAACCGTTTTACATTTACATTTCGTAAACCTTTATTGCTGCTTGTTATCGTTATATCTGTTCACTGAGCTCTCGTAGCTCAGCCGCATTTTTCTTTTCCTGCGGCAGGTATTTAAGCTAGGAAGCTGGGTTTTGCTTTGGGATGTGAGCAACTTTGAGTGAAGCATGGACCTTAGTACCTTAGTTCTACCATTTGAGAATTGATTTGTTTAGTACTTCATTTATTTCTTTTCATTGTCTTGTTGAACTTGATATAAGTCTTGTTGGCTTATTATCTTTTGGTTTAATGTTAAGACTTCCGCTGTTTTATTATTACTTGTTCTGATGTGAAACCATAGCATTGTGACATCTTTGCCCTTCTCGGGTCGGGGTGTTACAGGCTCGTTCGTTAAACATCTCGTGTATAACCATAATATCTCGACTCGTTCGTTAAACAACTCGTGTATAACCATAACATCTCGGATCGTTCGTTAAACAACTCGTGTATTAGGTAAAAGTGATGTAAATAATTTTAAAAAGTTTTAAATTAATAAAATATCATTTAGAAAATTTTTAGTTAAATTTAAAAGAATTAATATTCATTTTAAAAGTTTTAAATTAATTAAAAATAATTTACAAAATACTTTCAGCGGGGACATGTCCCCGCAGAAAGGTATCCCAAAAAAATCAAGTTTCCCTCGTAGCATTTACTTTATCCCGCCAAAGGTTTTGGCGAATTTTTTTTTTACTTTCAGCGGGGACTTGTCCCCGCAAAAAAGTAAGATTAAAATAAGCATTTACATTCTGCGGGGACATGTCCCCGCAGAAAGTAATTCCTAAAACTTACCCCATATTAGTTTTCAGATCAGATCTAAACACTTAGAAAAAAAAAAAAAAAAAAAAAAAAAAAAAAAAAAAAAAAAAAAAACTCATCTCCTTCATCTTCTGCTGCTTCTGCTTGCGTTCGATCTGCTTCTCCACCACCAACACCACCATCTCCACCACCAACACCACCATCTCCACCACCACCCACACTCGCACCACTGTGCACATCTTTCCTCCCCCTCCTCTCCCGTTTAATTCTTTCCTCCCCTCCTCTCCCGTTTAATTCTTTTCTCCTCCTCTCATTTCCGTTTAATTCTTTTGGTGAGTAATTTTTTTTCCGTTATCTTTTTAATTTGTTATTTGTTTTTAATTTTCTGTCATTTGTTAATTTTTGTTAACTTCTTGATTTTTTTTTTATATGTTAATTTTTTTTAGCTGCTGAGAACCGAAGCCGAGAACCAAAAAGCCAAGACCAGGTTTATGTTTAATTTTTTGTTAAGTGATGTTAGTGACAAGAGAAACCATAACCTTGGAATGTGAATGGTATGATGTAATATTGTGGCCTTAGATAAGCTTTTTAAGCTTAACTTGATAAGCTGATAGACCCTGATGACCCAGCAGGCAGGTTTTAGCTTTGTGAGTGCATAAGCTTTGACTTTTGATGTCAAAGAGCTAAATTTTGACCTAAAAGTTTGCAATGTGTAAGAGTGTAAGACTTAAATCTTTTCGGAATGGGTTGTTTAGGCTGTCGTTTGCTGTGAAAAATCAAAAGTGGGGCAGTTTGGATGCTGTTAAAATGGTTGTTTGCTGTGATAAATGGGGCTATTTGGTTTTGGTCTGCTGTCAAAATTTGGAATTCAAAAATGGAAATTTGGACAACTGCTGTGACACATTGCTTATTACCTTATCAGTTGTCATAATACATTACGAGTAGCAGTTAAGAATAAACTTGAAAAGATGCCCTTTTCTTAAAAAAGCATAACAAGTAATTGAGAATGAGGATTAGCCATAATATTGTTCATCATCTAGTAAAGTGTAAATATAAAATGCTTTATAAACGATCCTGTTGTTGTAGTAGCTACTGTTGGTTTGCCCTCAGTTGGCATCGTTGTGGTTGTGTAGGCTTAGAGATGAGTGAAAGTGGCTGTTTATCAGTTACTGCTGTCGAAACTAGCTAGGGCTGTTTGAATTAGTTTATCAGTTAGGTTGAGTTGATGCAAAAGTGGCAATGTGATTGTGTATGCCGTTTAATTAGTAAATGCTAGGTAGAGACGAGTGAAAGTATGTTGTGCCGTTTAATTAGTTATGCCTTTTTGGGGTACAAAGTGAAAAAGGAGCTTGATTTGTTAATTTTTTATTTTTGTTATTGTTGTACTCTGTTAATTTTTGTTAATTTTTGCAATGTGTTAATACCAGCTAGCCGAGAGTCGAGAGCCGAGACCAGCCTTCTGTCAAGACCAACTAGCTAACCGAAGCTATTGCATCGTTTGCCCCAATGATGGCCTTTCTGATCTCATCCGTATTCCGAGAGCCAAGACCACTATCAGTACGTTTGTTTATAATTATATGGACTGCTGTAACAAGCTTATCCAGTTGCTTTACATGCAGTTTTCGTGTCACTTAATGCATGTGCTAAAGCTTTGCGCCCGTTGTACACCTTTACCTGCATTCAGTAGTAATTTTACATACATATTAATCAGATTACTCCGCCACTAAAAAACTATACTGTATTTCATTATTTCTTCTATTAGTAGAGTTATGATAAAAAAATATCATGTCGGGTTTTAATAATTGTGTTTTCTGCAATGTATGTTAACTGATTAGTTTTATACTCCGCTACTAAAAAACTATACTGTATTTCTTTATTTTTTGGTAATTTGTTAATTTTTGCAATGTATGTTAACTGATTTTTTTTAATAATTGTGTTTTCTGAGTACTTTTAAGCAGGCAAGCAGTTTTTAAGTAGGGTCACTTGTATGGAAAAATGAAACTGATTAGTTGCTAGTTTTATACTCATTATAATCACAAGTCGAGTTTCCAACTGCCCAATCAAGTAACATAGGCCAGCAGCCCCCCCGAAAGGGTGCGTTTGGTTAACAGCAGCCCCGAAAGGGTGCGTTTGGTTAACAGCAGCCCACAAGGGTGCATTTGGTTAACAGCAGCCCCGATTAGGGTGCATTTGGTTAACAGCAGCCCCGAAAGGGTGCGTTTGGTTAACAGCATCCCACAAGGGTGCATTTGGTTAAAAGTAGCCCCGATTAGGGTGCGTTTGGTTAACAGCAGCCCCAAAATGGTGCCGCGAAAGGGTGCATTTGGTTAACCACAACCTCGAACACAACATTGACAATAAAACATTTAGAGTATATTACACTCCACGAGAACACAGCCTTACACTCCACGAGAGAGAACACAGGGCGCCCGGTCTCGATCAAATTCAGAAGGAACGCCAAAGGCATGTGGCAGCATGTAGGCCTTCACGCTTCATGGTTCTCGAACTTTGTGGGGGACTTGATACGGGAAACCATTCCACTGTATCACAATTCGTGGGATAAAGTTCCAGAGGATAAGAAGGTACACGTGGATAACCGGCTCAACGTAAGGGTTTTTTTTTTTTTTTTTTTTTTTTTTTTTTTTTTAATCTTTTATTTTTTTAATTATTGTGTTTATTTATTTTAAATGTGTTTATTTATTTAAATTTGTCTCTTTATTTAAGTTTGTATATTTATTTTAATTATATTATATTGCAGCATTTCTTTGATCTCGCCCCCCACCTTGCCGGTCCAAATGGAGTCGAGATTGCTGCTAGTATCGAAGCTTACCTGAGAAAGATATACAATGACAACAAGTACAAGCACAAGAAGAAAAATTTTACACTGGCAGGTGGGGTCGAGAAACTGGGCGATATCAAGACAAAGCGTCCCGAGAACATGCCGGTAGACGAATGGGAGAGGCAGGTAAATTTCTGGATCGACACATACTTTAATTTGTTATTATTATTATTATTATTATTATTATTATTATTATTATTATTATTATTATTTTTTTTTTTTTTTTTTTTTTTTTTTTTTTTTTTTTTATTTTTTTTATTATAATAACCAACACTTTTATTAAAAATTTATAGGATTTTACAAGAAATTAGTGGGGAGCCGAGAAACCAACTGGGCCCCCACACCTCTAGCAATAGCATAATCCTATTATAATAATAATAATAATAATAATAATAATAATATTTCATTTATATAATAGTTTTTATTATTTATAATAAGCAGATTGATCACTGGAGCGACCCTAAGAAGTTGAAGATAGGGGAGATCAACAGCCAAAACAGGAGCAAAATGAAGACTGCCACCCGTCATGGATCACATTCCCTGGCTGTCATAGCTGATAACTTTGTAAGACACTTTTTAATCATTTTATTTATATATATAATGTTGGGTGAGTATTGATTGATTTTATTTATAAACAGTTGAGCTCCCCCGACCCCGACACCCAGGATACTCGAGATCATATCGACTTGTACAGACATACCCATACCAGAGGGGAGGTCTGGGAGTCTGAGGAGGCCGAATCTAGATACGTAAGTATAATTTATTTCCAAAAACTCGCCAACATTAATGCAATATAATAAATCACGACTTATATATTACTTTTCTTGTTTTTTTGTAACTAAACAGAATGAGATGATTCGGCTGCGGTCAGAGAGCACCTCCTCTGGGACGCGTATGTCGGATACGGAGATCCTGCGCCAGGTGATCGGTGGCAAGCAGAGGGGGCATATTCCTGGCATAGGTCCAGTTTTACCTGGAGGTGGTCAGAGGACGACTCTTAGCTCCTCACGAGCTCGTGAGGAAGCCTCCTCGTCCTCACTGCGCGAGACCGTGGCGCAGCAGGGGAACGCGCTGGCGCAGCAGACGAACACGCTGCAGATGATTCTGGATTGGGCGAGGAGACAGCCGGGCTTTCCTGGGGAGCTAGCAGCGGGATTGCCGGGGACATCAGGATCCCATAATGCATCGCCGGGTGAGTCTAGACCTGCAGGGGAGGGTAGTCAGGAAGCTGGGGGTAGTGGGGGTAATGGGGATGGTGGGGAGAATGGGGATTAGTTTATGGGTCGGATGAGACACTTTATATTTGTTTTGGTTTATTGGACATAGTTGTGTATATTTAGATGGATTATTATGTGTTAGGATTCCCAACTAACTTGTTCCTCGCTAGCTTATGTATAGTTTTGTAGAATATCATGTGGATCACGGTTTTTGAACCGTGTTTGGCGAATTTGGATCCATATGATTATGTTTAGCGAATTTGGATTGTTTAGCGAAGTTGGATTAATATTATTGTTAGAAAATTTTGTTTGAATTTGGTGTTGTTGTATTTAGCGAATTTGGTTTTAATTTGGTGTTGTTGGCGAGTTTGTTGTTTTGGCGAACTTGGTGAAATGGGTAACAGCAGGATTGTGTAATATATGCTGCATTGGAGAGGTTTTTTCTGCACCCATTGCGGAAAAAAACCTGGAATTACCCATTTTGCAGCAATTTGCTGCAAAATGGGTCAGACACTTTTCCCCGCCAAAAGTAAAAAAGATTTATATTAAAATGGTAAAAGTAAAAAGGATTTATATTAAAATGGTTTTCGGCGGGGACCTGTCACCGCCAAAAGAAAAAAGGATTTATATTAAAATGGTTTTCGGCGGGGACCTGTCCTCGCCAAAAGCCTATAATTAAATTAATTAATCAGTTGATTAATTAACTTTTTATTTAATTATATACCCTTTGGCGGGGACATGTCCCCGCCAAAAAGTATTGACACGCTGGACACCCTTTGACCACCCAGAAACCAGTGGGACCCACGTGTCGTCGCGGAAAGTGTGTAAAAGTCACCGCGGAATGTATCAGCGACGGTCTAGCCGCGGCGGCGTTTCTGCGGGGACATGTCCCCGCCGAAAGGTTACAGGCGGGGACATGTCCCCGCCGAAAGGTAAAAAAAGTCCCAGCCGAAAGTGTCGAATGTTGTAGTGTGTTGTTAGGTCCAAAATGGTTCACATCAGAGAGTATGATACCTATAAGTACATGGTCTCTACAACCACTGTTGGTTCCTGATAAAATCATTTGATTGGTTAACTCTTCAATTCAAGATTCTCAATTGCATCTAAACTTAAAGCACGGATATTCATCAGTGTGCTCGAAGCATTGTATAGTCAGGTTCTATGAAAACATGGTCAAATTGCTCTTCACTAGGTTAGTTTCAGCTGGCTTATAGCATGAAACATCTATGTTAAAAAATACTTGAGGCAAATTTATTAGTATAGTTATTTCGCACTAGGGACAGACAACTAAATAAATTCATTAAATCTTCTTCTAACTTAAAGATAGATAATGAATGAACAATATCAATAAGCCATGTTTCTTTAAACGAGGTTAAGAAGAAAGAATACAATTTTCTTTACTTTTTTTCTCAATTTGTAGTTTTTTAGTGTAAAATACGATTAGGTAAACTATAATTCGTATGTTATACAATTTGTACACATGTGAAATGTAATGTATCAAAGGAAAAGAATTTTAGACTAAAGTGGTAAGAATATATAATCGTGAGAGCGGCATATGCCTCTCTTCCTTCCCGATCCTGCCCCACACCCACTACCCATGGATGAATTCACAATGGGTGACTCAAAGTAAGTTTAGGAAAAATTATTCAAATGAATCTCGAATCAAAGTTAAACAGTTATACATATAACATTTTATTTAATTGTAATACAGGAACACCACAAAGATTATTGGTATCCTTATGTAGGAAAAGGATGGCCTGCAGTTTCTTTCTTTATCCGTAACTCTGCGGAATATTTCTTTAGCAATTCAGGAAATGTGAATGAGGCAGACAAAGTTTTGTTAGAATCGGGAGATGTACTACTATTCGATAACACTGATAGAGATATATGTCATGGGTCACAAAATCATCCCAAATTCAGCTCCTCTATGAATTTACCATTACCCTTCGAAATATGACATTACAATACAATGCGCCGCTACCCCCTTTTGAATAGCGAACCCTATTCTACTAAATACAAAGTTTGAAACCTTAAGGGACGAAGAAATGCTATTAACGACTTTCTGAACCCGATTCAGAAGTCGCACAGCTTCAGGAGCGAGAACACCAAAGGTATCAAAAGCAAACGGGACAAACACGTGTTTTACTTAACCTTTCTTTCAGAGAATTTTGAGTCGGCTCCTATGAAAATTTCTTGAAGACCAAAGTTTCGTTAGAAGCGCATGGAGGTGCATTAATTAACTTTATGTTTATTGATCCTGTAAGTTTTAGTAGCCACTACAATTTCTGCGCGAGTCTATTTCAGCGCGAATCTATTCAGCGCTATAAGAAGTGTATTTTATGGCGCAGCTGTATATTTTTAACTATGTGGCCATGCCAACTGATGTAATATATTTTTATTTTTTTTATTTTTGAATCCAAAGAAATTGTAACGAATACAATTTCCCCGGGTCGTTCTCCCAACGAAGGTTTAACGGCGAATAAGTCGAATCGGAGTCGTGAATATGTGAAGTGAATAAGTGACGTGAAAGATTATTATTTTTTTAGTATTGATTACACTAAAATAAGGAAAATTAAAAGCAATCTACGCTATTAAAATAAATGCACACAAAAAGAAATCAAATAATGCAAATCCCGGGCTAATCCCGAGATTTATAAAACTAATAGTGAAATTATACTTAAAATAAAAATAAAAATAAAATAAAATCTAAGGGACGAAAATGAATTTTATTAAAAACTGATTTTATAAAAGAAATTTAAGAAAATAAAAGTTTAATAAAAGCCTAGGGACTAAAATGGTAAAAACCGAAACTTATTTTAGAACTTATAAAAGACAGAGAAGACAGGGACTAAAAGTGCCAAAAACCAAACTATTTTATTGCTAAAACTACCAGGCCCGATTTAAAGTTAATTTGAAAGACAAGGGGCCAAAAGTGATATTATCCGAAACTCAAGAACACACTTTATCCCAGAAAACAACTTCAACTAGCACTTTTTCAAAAGCTTGTAGATCGCTCAAATCTTAACCAATTTTGAAAACTAAAACTGTTTTGGAAAGCTTATCCAGCAGAGATTACAAAAATCACAAAAGCCCTTTGCCTAAACTTCAATTGCTAGGTCAATTCAAGGTATGAACAGATGATGAAAACTGTCAATGCTGCAGTTTTGACTTTTTACCTAAAATCACTAGTTTGACTTTTATGAGATTACACTGATCAAATCTAGTTATAACTGATATAATAAGCTTGTATAAGTCCTAATTATCCTTGGTTACACTAATTTGCACCTAAAACTACTGTGGCAGCAACAATAACAGCAAAATCAAGGTTTAATGCTAACTTTGACTTTTTTTACTTATAACCTATAAATTTTATACTAATTCTGATCTAATAGAACCTAGTGCAACTAATAACAACCAAAAACAACAGCAACAAACCTCAAGAACACAGCATAACAGTTAGTTCCAAACACTCCTTAATATGTAATTTAACACTACAGCTATTAATTATTAGCTACACCCTACTGATTTTAAGCTGCAAACAGATTAAATCAACACAATAGAAGCTAAATAAGCCATAAAACTCAGCAAACAACAACCAGAACAACTAGAAGCAGTGTGATCAAAATGAAGCAGTAGCACACCATAAATCAAATAGAACATGTAACAGCATAACAAGAGCATTCATTAAGCATAAAATATACTAAAATGAACTCAAACAAGTAGCAAATTATACTAGACTAACAGATTATAAACTACTTAACATTAAACATGCAATAAAAGGACTAAAGATTAAAATGAGAACTTACAAATTATATGCCGTAACTGACATAGGGTCAAAACTACTCAAAGCCTATCTTTAATAGGCTTCAAACACCTCCAAGGAACTCTGATTAAACCACCATCTCACCATATCTTCATGAATCTGACCCATTGACTTTCATTGACCAATGAGATTTCTATGAGATTTCTGTTTGTTTAAGCTAGTACACAAATTCACAATAGCTAGATAAGCTAGTATGAGGTGTAATCTACTGAAAATAGCTTGGATGCAAGCTGAGTTAAGTAATGGATATCATATTTTTTTTTTTTTTTTTTTTTTTATGTTTAGGAAAACAAGTAGATGTGAAGTAGCTTTAAAAGAAAAAAAGTAAATTAGCTTCTGAGAAGCTTAAGGTACAGTTAAGAAAGCTTGTGAAAACAGGTTATAGAACTACTACCATTTCATACGAATTAAGAAAACACAAATGAATTAAAAGGAACTTGAATTTTATTAAACTAAAAGAGTGATTACATAAAAGGAAAGCTGAGATTACAAAATTGAAAAAAGGAAATTACAATTCGTAAAAATAAATTGGCAGCATTTCATTACACTAAAAAAACTAACTCCTCTAATCAGCTACCAAATGCCTCTATTTATAGCAACAATGAGAAGGATCTAGAGGGAGGGGGTCATGGATTGCCAAGCTGGCAATCCGTGTGACCTGTGTTTCTTCAAAGCCTCTCTAAGCCGTATGATCATAATCTAATCATTACCCAATGATGAGCACCCTTGGATCACTGATTGTGACGTGTAGAAACCAATCATTAGCTGCCATCTGTCCCCGTGTGTGCTTGTTTGCTTCTGACACCTCCTGACACGTCTGACACCTTCTAGAAACCCTTTGATTTGACCAATTAGCCCTTAATTGCCGTAATTTTGAGGGTCGGGTAATTAGGGTTCATGGTGAATAGTGGTAACTGGGTTGAGGGTAATTTTGGGGGAGCGGGAATGGTTTGTGTGTTTTTTTTATTTTTGTTTTGACCGGGTTTAGTAGTGATAATGGGTAGTATTAGTGTTGACCGGTTTAAAGGTGGGTCGGGTTGTGGACAAAGGAGGTGTGGGCTGGGTATAATTCTTTGGTGGGCTTGGATTAGATAGTGTGGGTTGGGTTATGATAAAGGATCCGGAGTGTAAAGTTTAAATGATTTAAGGGTTTTAAGTTTAGGTAATTTAAGGGTCTATAGGTGTAATTTCTGGATTCTCAAGGGACTATTGCTGCCATTTTTTAAAAGATGATCTAAGGGTTGGAGTTGACAAACTTTGATAGTGGGAAGACTTCGGATGCCTTTTTGAACATATATTCTTTCCCGGTTCCGGTTCTGAGCCTATTCCGTATCTCGTGCTCGTTTTCTTGATTTTCTTGTGTCTTTTGTCAATTTTCACGATATCCATCCCTGCACATACAAAAACACAAAAACACAATATCTTTTGGCATTTTGGTCGGGTTTTTGGTTATTTTGGTCCGGTTTTGGTCAAGAAAAGGTATGTGTTTAAGCACATACCAAATTCCCCCAGACTAAGCTATTGCAATGTCCTCATGCAATGTTATAAAAACACGTTTTTGAAACCGAAAATTTCTAATCTCTTTTTTACTAACTTTGAGAAGTAGCAAAATTTTCAAAAGAGATCAAGAAATATTAAGTTCTAAAAACTCCCCATTTTTCCTTTTATTCTATTTTTGTATTTTTCTTATTATTCAAGTGACGGCTTTGTTGACAATCATTATCTATCGATAATTTTTAGGGTCATAGAGTAGAAACACAACTCATAGAGGAGTGACCATAAGGATAAAATTCATCGTCCTTGATTTTTCACATGCTCCCAAACTAAGCTTATAAACGAGATCACAACCTACTTAGAAATTAGATGCCAACACTACTCATAGAAGTTACTTGTGTAAGAACCTCTCGCTCCCATCTTCTTATTTTTGTTTCTACTTATTTTATTTTTGTGAGAGGAATGAATTTCTCCATAAGCTTCTCATTTTCATAATTATTAGTCCGATAAAGATACCAAGTTTAAAATGCTAAGTAGTTTTCCATCTTCTTGCAAGAAAGTTTGCCTTAAAAATGAGGTCCAAATCAAGGTTATTACATACGTCAAAGACTAAAGAACTCATACAAACATGTAGACATCAGTTGTGGAGAAACATCACGTGCACCTCATGTGCCCGATCTAGGGTCATTCACATGCACCTCACGTGCCATCAACTTGTCTAACACATTAAGCACAAAATCCATACATCTCAACATACACATTTTTTTTTTTTTTTTTTTTTTTTTTTTTTAAAGAAACTTTTCTTCACTCAATAACTTAATACCACGGGATTACCGGGTGTTTCCAAAACATCATACAATAGTAACCCTTAGAAAACGAACCTTCACGGTTTAAATCCAAGACCTTACCGCCTTTAGAAGTAAGGATCCAAGGTCCGATCTCAATCCGAAATCTAAGAGCACTTTACAACTTATTCACTCAATACGGGACCTTGATGTGTACCCAATCTTTAGAGCAAAAATTCTTTTAAGAAGATGGAGAACTAAATTTCGTTCTAAACCTAAATATCTTTAATTATTTATACAATATATGGGGTGAAACAATTTTATGGGAGCAAAAGGCCACAAGTACCTACGACGAGCTCTAAAGAGAACCACTACTCCACGTTTGGCATCTAACTTCTAAATAAATTCTATCATTTCTCGCTCTTCGCACATTTAAAAATCTCAAATAATGAAATTCGCGAATACTTAGCCGATAATCAGCCACGCATATATAAAGTCAGTTACAGAAACTTGCAAATTCTTGAAAAGAATTCGCGTTTTCTAGCTCCTTATGTAAAAGACTAGCGAAAGCTTTAAAGCCATGCATGTATAAAGTCAAGTACGGGAACACGCAAAAGAGCAGCTCCTTGTGTACAAGACTAGCACAAGCTTTTATGATCATCATTGGTTAAGGGAACAAGCTAGGGCTCAACACGCCCGGTCAAGTCAAAATTTTATTCCTACTCTACCCAGCGGAAAGTCAACAAAAATGTCAAAACTTATTATATTTTTGCACAAAATTTTTAAAATTTTCTCATTTTCATTTTATTTTTGAACTTTTTGGAGGAAAAACGGAGTTGCATGAGTAAACGGCAAAAATGCAAGGCAAAAATCGAATCGAAAGATCACCCCCCCAGACTAAAACGAGACATTGTCCTCAATGTCTTAAAGTTACGGGTATCCCTACAAAAATCTAAGGCCGTTTATTAATTATGCCAAAAGATAAATGTAAAACGATAAGATTTTGGATATTGGATAAGCAGCGGATGATGAAACTCGAGTAGCGTGAAGGAAACTATGAGCACGAGAGTCTTCATCATCGGGCATTCCTGGACACAGCACAGAAAAACAACGAGACACAAGATATGGGAGAGGATCCCCTCCTCTTTATTAAGAAAATAGAAAGAAGATAGATGGATAAGCATGGGGTGCCTCCCACGAAGCGCTTGTTTTTGTTAACCGAGTCACATGAGCTTGACTCGACCCCGAATTTATTTGTCCATGGGGAAAGTTTGGAGATCCGGGACAACCATGGATGGTACGTCCCCTCCAAAATAGTGTTTCAACCTATGACCATTCACCTTAAAGTTTGGACCGTCATTTTGAGCTAACTCGACGGTTCCATATGGAAAAACTTGAGTGATGGTGAATGGCCCAGACCAGCGGGTTTTGAGTTTGCCCGAAAAAATCTTTAGCCGAGAATTGAAAAGGAGGACTTGATCACCAACATTGAAAATGCGGTTTTTAATCTTAGAGTCATGAATCCTCTTTGTTTTCTCTTTGTAGATCAAAGAATTCTCGTAGGCCTGATCCCGAAGCTCATTTAATTCATTTAATTGAAGCTTACGGTGATCTCCCGCGGTCTTGAGGTCAAAATTGGCATGTTTCAAGGCCCAATATGCCTTATGCTCGAGCTCGATGGGCAGATGGCAGGCTTTTCCGTAAACCAGCTTGTAAGGAGTACACCCGATGGGTGTCTTGAAAGCGGTTCGGAAAGCCCATAAAGCATCATCCAATTTGTCGGCCCATGAGGCTCGATTTTCACCAACGGTTCTTTCAAGGATACGTTTCAATCCACGATTCGAAACCTCGACTTGTCCGCTTGTTTGCGGGTGATACGCAGTAGAGAGTCGGTGAGTGACACCATACTTGAGCATAACTTTTGCAAATTGATCATTGCAGAAGTGAGTACCACGATCACTGATTATAGCACGAGGAGTTCCGAATCGGGAGAAGAGATTTTTCAAGAACTTAACAACCACTCGGGCGTCATTAGTGGGGAGCGCTTTAGCTTCAACCCATTTTGACAAGTAGTCGACAGCCACGAGGATATACTTATTCCCTCGTGAAGACGGGAATGGCCCCATGAAATCGATGCCCCACACGTCAAAAATCTCACAGACTTGAATTGCATTTTGAGGCATTTCGTCTTTTTGCGAGATTTTTCCTTGACGTTGGCAAGAGTCACAAGACTTCACCAAGTCGTGGGCATCGCTGTAGATTGTCGGCCAATAGAATCCAGAATCAAAGATTTTTTTAGCGGTGTAGCTGGCACCATGATGTCCCCCCGTGGGTCCATTATGGAAAGCGTTGAGGATGTCAACGGCTTCTTGGCCATGCACACACCGTCTTATCACTTGATCGGCACATATCCGGAATAAGTAGGGATCGTCCCAGAAATAATGTTTAACATCTTTGAAAAACTTCTTTTTCTGCTGGGACGACATCCCTTTCACCACAAAATTCCCCGCATGGTAATTTGCGTAGTCAGCAAACCATGGGGTACTCGGATCATTTTTTGAAGATATTTTCCCAAGTGTCTCGAGAGGAAATGTCTCGGTGATTTCCTTATTCTCGAGAACACTTTGATGAGGATTTTCCAGTCTGGACAAATGATCAGCGGCTAGATTCTCTGCTCCTTTTTTATCACGAATGATAATGTCAAATTCCTGGAGCAGAAGAATCCACCGAAGTAATCTCGGTTTAGCATCTTGTTTTGCTAAGAGATACTTGAGAGCAGAATGGTCCGTATACACTATGCTTTTTGATAAGACAAGATACGGTCTAAATTTCTCAAAAGCGTAGACAACGGCCAACAACTCTTTCTCAGTAGTAGTGTAATGAGATTGAGCGTCGGTCATCGTCTTGCTAGCATAGTGTATCGGTTGGAAGTATTTGGACTTGCGTTGCCCCAGGACTGCACCGATAGCATAATCGCTTGCATCACACATTAGCTCAAAGGGCAAGTCCCAGTCGGGGGCAACCAAGATCGGTGCTTCGGTCAGCTTCTTTTTGAGAACCTCGAATGCTTCGATGCATTCGGGAGAGAAGATGAACGGAGCATCTTTTTCAAGAAGATGGGCCAGAGGCCGGGCGATTTTTGAGAAGTCTTGAATAAATCGTCTATAGAAACCGGCATGACCAAGGAAACTACGGATTCCTTTAACGGTAGTGGGATGAGGTAGCTTAGCGATAACATCGACTTTAGCTCGATCGACCTCAATCCCAGATTTGGAAATCTTATGGCCGAGGACTATGCCCTCTTTAACCATGAAATGGCACTTCTCCCAATTTAGAACGAGATTGGTGCTTTCACACCGTTCAAGCATTTTCTCTAAATGGGAGAGGCACGAGGAGAAAGAATTTCCATAAACCGAGAAGTCATCCATAAAGACCTCCATCGTTGTCTCGATCATATCATGGAATATTGCCATCATGCACCTTTGAAACGTGCCCGGAGCATTGCACAAGCCGAAAGGCATGCGTCGGTAGGCAAACGTTCCATAAGGACACGTGAAGGTGGTCTTTTCCTGATCTTGGGGATCAATTGGTATTTGAAAATACCCGGAAAAGCCATCGAGAAAACAATAGAACTCATTTCCCGCCAAACGCTCAAGCATTTGGTCCATAAATGGTAGAGGGAAATGGTCTTTACGGGTAGCATCATTGAGTTTTCGGTAATCGATACACACTCTCCATCCGGTGACGAGACGTGTGGGAATTAACTCATTTTCTTCGTTTGTTATTACAGTCATTCCACCCTTTTTAGGCACGCAGTGGACGGGACTAACCCATGAGCTATCCGAGATCGGATAAATCATCCCTGCGTCAAGGAGTTTAATAACTTCCTTTTTTATGACATCATGGATTTTTGGGTTAACCCGTCTCTGTTGCTGGACGGCGGGTTTGAAGTTATCTTCGAGTAAGATCTTATGGGTGCAGAATTTAGGGTCAATACCCTTTATATCAGAGATCTGCCAAGCAATGGCACTTTTATGCTTTTTAAGCACGTCTAAGAGTTTTGTCTTATCCTCATCTTTGAGAGCTTTTGAAATGATGACGGGAAATATATCGGAATCTCCCAAGAAAGCATATTCAAGATGAGGAGGTAAATCCTTGAGCTCAAGCTCCGGAGGATTTTCAATAGACGGCTTAATTTCCTTAACGTCGGCCATTTTAAGGTCCATCGGAGGGGAGAAAGGGGTAGGGTCTTCATTCAAAAGTTGTTCAAGCATGAGAATATCCCCCTCCGGATCATAATAAGAATCATCATCTTCCGGTGAAGAAGATGTGTCGGTAGCAAGAAACTCATTGACCTCTTCCAAAAAGAAATCACCTCCCTCAAACGGAGTGAGGGACGGGGAAGAGTCGGAGATGATCGGTGAAGAAATAGTAGACGGAGAAGAATCATCAATAGAGGTAGAAGAAGAATCCAAAGTGGGATTGCCACTAGCAAAACCGAGAATTTCTTGAGCATACTCCTCCGTAGTAACGTCAATAATATCAATACGGTTCACGGACATGCAATTATTGTTGGAGGAGTATCTCGCGGTTTGATCCAAATCGAAAGTCACGGCTTCATTACCAACTCGCAAGGTAATCTCTTCATCATAAACATCAATCAACGCACGCCCGGTTCTTAAGAATCCTCTCCCAAGAATGAGAGGAACTCGGGGATCGGCATCAAATTCGACAATCACAAAGTCGGCCGGAAAATGGAACTTTCCCACATTAACGTAGACATCTTCGGCTATTCCAATTGGTCGAGTAATTGATCGATCCGCGAGCTCGAGAGTCATCCGGGTCGGAGTGAGAGCGGGGAGAGATAATTTTTCCCAAACGGACTTAGGCATTAGGTTAATGCTAGCGCCAAGATCGGCCAAGGCGAAACATTGAACCATCCCCGGAAAATTGCACGGAATAAGGAACTTTCCGGGATCTCCAAGCTTTTCCGGAAGCTTTTTAAGGAGAACCGCGGAACATTGTTCATTTAACGGGGTTGTTTTTGCCATCTCAAACAATTTATCTTTGTTGCTCAGCAAATTCTTCACCATCGATGCAAACTTCGGCATTAAGAGAGCAGCATCCGCGAAGCTAATTTCGAAACTCATATCTTGAAAAATTTGATAGAATTTCTCCATCTGATGCGTATTCTTATCATGGTGCTTTTGTTCATCAAGTCGCGACGGATACGGAAGTTTTATCTTAACGGGAACCTCTTGTTCAAAATCAACTTTCCCTTTTCCTTTTGACGATTGGACAACCGGAGGTTGGATGTCTTCGGTCCTTCCGTTATTAGTAGGAAGTGCCGTATCCGTTGTCACCTCGGTTTCACGGGCGACTACCTTGGGAGGAAGAGAAGAAGAGGTAGTCGGAGCCGTAGGTCCATCATAAAAAACACCACTACGTGTTGTGATCGCTTTAACGTCTCCCCTCGGGTTTGCGATCGTGTTGCTTGGAAGAGAAGTAGTACCCGAGCCCGAGGGTTGATCATTTAAACGTTTCTTAATCTCACTCATTTCCTTAGTTAACAACTCTTGAGTTCTCATCAAATTTTGATTTTGAAGCATTAATTGTCGAAGAATCTCATCCGAGGGTGGCGGATTTGGAACAACATTTTGATTTTGATTAAAATTTTGCCCTCGGTTGTTGTTATTGAAACCTTGATTATGAAAATTTCCTTGATTTTGATTCATATTTCCTTGATTAGCATTGAAATTCCCATAAAAATTCCCTTGATTTTGATTTCCTTGAAAACCCCGGTTTTGATGTTGATTAAAACCATTGTTTTGAAAACCATTATTTGCACGATTTTGATTATTGTTAACTTGATTACGGTTTTGACCTTGATTTTGACTTTGATTATTGAATCCCGGTGGTGGTCCAAGTGAATTGTTTGAACGGTAGCTAAGGAGATTACGATCACCTTGGGGTTGGTAACCATTACCACCCGAATTAGTAGCATACACATTCTCGTGTCCATAAGCCCCGGTGGCCGGACACTCGAAATAAGAATGAGGACCACCACATATTTCACAACCATGGTTAATAACATTGACTTGATTGGGTGTTTTCTCAATAACAAATGAATCGAATCTCTTATTAAGTGCGGCGAGAGCATTCATAACTTCTTCATTGTTCTTACTACTAGCACTAGACGTTTGAAGCTTGCTCCTTGAATTTCTCACACGGGCTTTGTTTTCAATTATTCTGAATGCCTCTCGAGTATTACGAGCCAATAAGTTTCCACCGGCCGCCGAATTGAGTGAATCTTGATCGGCAAGACTCAAACCATTATAAAAGGTATCGATTTGATGAAGCTCCGAAAAACCGTGGTTCGGACATTTCTCCAACAACTCTTTAAACCGATCCCAAGCCTCGCTGAACGATTCATCAAAGGCTTGTTGGAAACGTAAGATTTGAGCGCGGAGATTAGAAATCTTAGAAGGAGGATAGAAATGGTTCACGAACTTTGAAGCAAGGTCACCCCAAGTATAGATCGAGTTCGGGGGTTCCTTCTCAAGCCAAGTTCGAGCCGCTCCCTTAAGGGAGAAAGGAAATAACTTCATCTTTATCGCATCATATGATACTTGGTTAAGCTTAATGGTCTCAACTATATCCGTGAAGTTCCTAATGTGAATATGAGGATCTTCACTCTCGAACCCGTGGTAAGAGATACTAGTGATGAGGTTCAATAACCCGTGATTGATTTCAAATTGATTAGCAAGTATGTCGGGAATCACAATGGCCCTTCGCACACCATTAAATGGTGTTTGAAGTTGTTCCTCCATCGGACGGAGGTCGGGGCCCGGTTGTGCTCCTTGATTAGGCTCCACCGGAGGAGCTTGATCGTCGTGATTCATTTCCTCAACGTTTGGGAAATGAGTACGGTGTGTGTGTCGAATTACCCTTTCGGGATTTGATAATGGAGAAATAAGATTTTGAGAAGATGAGCGGGTGTTCATACACCAAAAAGGAAACAAAAATGAAAATCAAAAATCTTTTTGTATTTTTGGTTGGGAATTATTTTTGGCTTTTTTAATATATTGAAAAACAAAAGACTTTATTTTCTTTTTGGTAACCGTTACGTTAACCGTAACCGTTTCCTTTAAAACTACGCGCAGCGTGGCGGGAAGGCAAAGGTAGCTCCGAAGATGCTTAAAAACCCGCCTTCTTCAGCTCGACAATTTAATGTCAAGCTTCCTTAAACCCCGTAATTAGGTTGTAGTAATAAAGTAATCCGATAACGATTAATTTCACGATTTGTTTTGTTGTTATTTGGAATGGTTTACAACCGCCCTCCTTCAACGGAAGACCGAGGATGTTTATTAAGATATATTTATGAAAACACTTTAGGAAAAGTGTTTTATTTATTGTATTTTTGTATTTTTATTTTTTTAAAAAACAATAACTTCCAAGGAAGGATCTTCAAATCACAAAAACAACGGACGAAATCGACGCACTCGTTTCAAGCCTTCCCCGGCAGCGGCGCCATTTAATTGATGTAATATATTTTTAAATCCAAAGAAATTGTAACGAATACAATTCCCCCGGGTCGTTCTCCCAACGAAGGTTTGACGGCGAATAAGTCGAATCGGAGTCGTGAAAATGTGAAGTGAATAAGTGACGTGAAAGATTATTATTTTTTTAGTATTGATTACACTAAAATAAGGAAAATTAAAAGCAATCTACGCTATTAACATAAATGCACACAAAAAAAATCAAATAAATGCAAATCCCGGGCTAATCCCGAGATTTATAAAACTAATAGTGAAATTATACTTAAAATAAAAATAAAAATAAAATAAAATCTAAGGGACGAAAATGAATTTTATTAAAAACTGATTTTATAAAAGAAATTTAAGAAAATAAAAGTTTAATAAAAGCCTAGGGACTAAAATGGTAAAAACCGAAACTTATTTTAGAACTTATAAAAGACAGAGAAGACAGGGACTAAAAGTGCCAAAAACCAAACTATTTTATTGCTAAAACTACCAGGCCCGATTTAAAGTTAATTTGAAAGACAAGGGGCCAAAAGTGATATTATCCGAAACTCAAGAACACACTTTATCCCAGAAAACAACTTCAACTAGCACTTTTTCAAAAGCTTGTAGATCGCTCAAATCTTAACCAATTTTGAAAACTAAAACTGTTTTGGAAAGCTTATCCAGCAGAGATTACAAAAATCACAAAAGCCCTTTGCCTAAACTTCAATTGCTAGGTCAATTCAAGGTATGAACAGATGATGAAAACTGTCAATGCTGCAGTTTTGACTTTTTACCTAAAATCACTAGTTTGACTTTTATGAGATTACACTGATCAAATCTAGTTATAACTGATATAATAAGCTTGTATAAGTCCTAATTATCCTTGGTTACACTAATTTGCACCTAAAACTACTGTGGCAGCAACAATAACAGCAAAATCAAGGTTTAATGCTAACTTTGACTTTTTTTACTTATAACCTATAAATTTTATACTAATTCTGATCTAATAGAACCTAGTGCAACTAATAACAACCAAAAACAACAGCAACAAACCTCAAGAACACAGCATAACAGTTAGTTCCAAACACTCCTTAATATGTAATTTAACACTACAGCTATTAATTATTAGCTACACCCTACTGATTTTAAGCTGCAAACAGATTAAATCAACACAATAGAAGCTAAATAAGCCATAAAACTCAGCAAACAACAACCAGAACAACTAGAAGCAGTGTGATCAAAATGAAGCAGTAGCACACCATAAATCAAATAGAACATGTAACAGCATAACAAGAGCATTCATTAAGCATAAAATATACTAAAATGAACTCAAACAAGTAGCAAATTATACTAGACTAACAGATTATAAACTACTTAACATTAAACATGCAATAAAAGGACTAAAGATTAAAATGAGAACTTACAAATTATATGCCGTAACTGACATAGGGTCAAAACTACTCAAAGCCTATCTTTAATAGGCTTCAAACACCTCCAAGGAACTCTGATTAAACCACCATCTCACCATATCTTCATGAATCTGACCCATTGACTTTCGTTGACCAATGAGATTTCTATGAGATTTCTGTTTGTTTAAGCTAGTACACAAATTCACAATAGCTAGATAAGCTAGTATGAGGTGTAATCTACTGAAAATAGCTTGGATGCAAGCTGAGTTAAGTAATGGATATCATATTTTTTTTTTTTTTTTTTATTTTTATGTTTAGGAAAACAAGTAGATGTGAAGTAGCTTTAAAAGAAAAAAAGTAAATTAGCTTCTGAGAAGCTTAAGGTACAGTTAAGAAAGCTTGTGAAAACAGGTTATAGAACTACTACCATTTCATACGAATTAAGAAAACACAAATGAATTAAAAGGAACTTGAATTTTATTAAACTAAAAGAGTGATTACATAAAAGGAAAGCTGAGATTACAAAATTGAAAAAAGGAAATTACAATTCGTAAAAATAAATTGGCAGCATTTCATTACACTAAAAAAACTAACTCCTCTAATCAGCTACCAAATGCCTCTATTTATAGCAACAATGAGAAGGATCTAGAGGGAGGGGGTCATGGATTGCCAAGCTGGCAATCCGTGTGACCTGTGTTTCTTCAAAGCCTCTCTAAGCCGTATGATCATAATCTAATCATTACCCAATGATGAGCACCCTTGGATCACTGATTGTGACGTGTAGAAACCAATCATTAGCTGCCATCTGTCCCCGTGTGTGCTTGTTTGCTTCTGACACCTCCTGACACGTCTGACACCTTCTAGAAACCCTTTGATTTGACCAATTAGCCCTTAATTGCCGTAATTTTGAGGGTCGGGTAATTAGGGTTCATGGTGAATAGTGGTAACTGGGTTGAGGGTAATTTTGGGGGAGCGGGAATGGTTTGTGTGTTTTTTTTATTTTTGTTTTGACCGGGTTTAGTAGTGATAATGGGTAGTATTAGTGTTGACCGGTTTAAAGGTGGGTCGGGTTGTGGACAAAGGAGGTGTGGGCTGGGTATAATTCTTTGGTGGGCTTGGATTAGATAGTGTGGGTTGGGTTATGATAAAGGATCCGGAGTGTAAAGTTTAAATGATTTAAGGGTTTTAAGTTTAGGTAATTTAAGGGTCTATAGGTGTAATTTCTGGATTCTCAAGGGACTATTGCTGCCATTTTTTAAAAGATGATCTAAGGGTTGGAGTTGACAAACTTTGATAGTGGGAAGACTTCGGATGCCTTTTTGAACATATATTCTTTCCCGGTTCCGGTTCTGAGCCTATTCCGTATCTCGTGCTTGTTTTCTTGATTTTCTTGTGTCTTTTGTCAATTTTCGCGATATCCATCCCTGCACATACAAAAACACAAAAACACAATATCTTTTGGCATTTTTGTCGGGTTTTTGGTTATTTTGGTCCGGTTTTGGTCAAGAAAAGGTATGTGTTTAAGCACATACCACCAACCTTCGTAAAAATAGAAAAGTTTATCTCGTTTGAGTTTGTGCGACGCAAAGTGTGTGAATTGGTCGGCCAAAAAAATTTATGATTAAAAAAGGGAAACATGAATATGAGAGTAATTGGGTAGCTTATAAGCTTAGGTGCAGAACCTCATGATACTACGTTGCCTTGCTCAAAACAGCTTGCGACACTCCAAAATTGAAACACACGGTTTCTCCACTTACTACAAAATCACCATCGATTTAGGGTTCTTTGTTAGCTGAAACATCTCATTGGGAATATTAGTTATCAAACAATTCCCATCCGAAAATCGACCTCGGTCATCTACTTATATTTCCCAAAATCCTCATCACCACTCATTCGATTCTCTGTTACAAGACACATCTACTTGAGTAATCGACATTGCAATTCTGGAAAATCAATATTTCTATTGTCACCCAAGTTTTTTTTTTTGTGTACAAAGGTGAAAATATATATATTGATCTCCAAAAGATTTACATCATAAGAATTGGAAACAAGATTTGGACATCTCCCAAATCTAATACAAACTGAAAAATACACAAGACAAACTCAGAATCTAAACAAAAAACTCTACTCAAAATCAGACAAGCCTTATGTCTTCCAACCATTCACTTTATCTTAATTCACCTTTAAATGCACCTACCATCTAGCTACATTTCCACTTCTCCATTCTACATCTTGCACACCTCTTTATTCCACTCATCATACACCATCCTCCTAGACCATTTACCCTTCACAATGGGGAC